>AYEL01087464.1:0-53801 GCA_000484575.1 Olivierus martensii | reverse complement strand
CCCCTCCGCAGGGTGGGCAGCCTGTGGAAGGGCTTGTTTCGCCCCGCCACTTAGTAGTCTTACTGAGTGGAAAGTGGGGTCATCTGTTAACAAAAAAATTGTTTCATGCATACCTATTTATATGAGTTCTGACTTCCGGTGTCTATCACTGTTCGATGAAACTGTACCTTCTCCTAGACACGTACTATTAGTGTTTGTAAATTCCGTATGTCTGGCTTGATTTGTCATTATAGTTTTTTTTTTATTTCTTTATCAACTTCAACTATCGAATTTCCCCAGGAACGTTCGGTTTAGGAAAGTTGTGCATAATATAAACCTGTGTCTACTTCTACAAATTGAACAGATTATTTTTACTGGACAATCTCCTTATCTGTGCCTCGTCTTCAAGCTTTTAAAACAATCTTTTTTTTTTTTCATTAAGATGGATTTTTCTCTTATAAAGATAAGTTCGCTGTCGGATCTCTTATTCCTCTCCATAACTCCATTTTAGATCGGTGACAAGTTAACCGATGAATTTCGATTAAGTTCGTTAGCTTTAAACTTCCATAACGACATTCTTATACGGTCTTGTTCTATATTTTCGAATTCTTCTTCGAAATTATCTGGTGCTAAAAATTGTTCGAATTCGAATCGGTAGCTTTCAGCGCTTCGAATTTGTCGTTAAGTAGTTCTAAAATTCAAATTCATTAATTTCTCTAATTCCGATTCGATTTTCTTAAAATATTTTGTAACAGCAACTGGCAATAAAGTTCTTTTTTTTAATCGTTAACCGTTTCTACCGCCATTTTATACATGTTAGACTTTCAAAATATAAAATAGTTCTTAGAGACAGTAACTAAACGGCTTTCTGTTCGCATCTAAAATTCAAATTCATTAATTTCTCTAATTCCGATTCGATTTTCTTAAAATATTTTGAACAGCAACTCGCAATAAAGTTCTTTTTTTAATCGGTTAACCGTTTCTATCACCATTTTATACATGTTAGACTTTCAAAATATAAAATAGTTCTTAGAGACAGTAAAACGGCTTTCTGTTCGCATAATATCGAGATATTCAAATTATCTATAAAACCTTCGTGCAGTCCTGGCAGGGATGCCAATATTTTTCAAATCGTCTTCGAAAATTCATAGCGACTTCATAAGCGCGGATAAGAAATACCTGTATGTCGTCGAGTTGTACTTCGTATCCGAGGAGCATGTTGATGGAGTTTTTCGATCAATAGTGGGAAAATATTCTCCCTTAGACTTTCCTGATATCAGTTGTTCTATGAAATAAAACAGACTCTTGATATTATAACAAATCTGTTTCTTGAACAGCGAAACATTATATAAGTAACTACATAACTGGTTTTACGAAAAATAGAACAAATTGAAATGGCGCTAATGAAAAACACCCGTTAAGTGGCGCCTCTCGCACCACTAACCGACTCTTTACCGTAAGACAAGGTTGTAAGATAGATCTGGGTTGTTAATGGATGAAATTTATCAAAATATTTTATAGGAAAAATAATTGAAAACAGCGAAATGGAGATATTTCTTTCAAAATCACTGCGTTAATGATTGCCATTTCATTCTCTTTCATTGAGCAATATAAATCAATCAGACATTTTTTTTTATTAAGTGATAGCTTTGGTAAAAGCTGTGGTTTATCGGAATTTCTACCACATATCACTGTCTTTTTTAATATAGCTTTTTCTGTACCAAATAGCGAATCTTTCTCCCTAAATATAAAAGCAATAAAATCTTCATTATTTCCAAATTTAATAGTTTTTATTAAAGTCATTGTAATATTTTCGCAAATAGGATTGTTCTCGTTAACGAGCTTGGCTATGACGAATTTAATGTCTTTCTGAAAATAGCGCTTATCTATAATGTCCAGATTATTAATTTAAAGTAACTGCATTAATAATATAGAAAAGAAAAAGTGAAAAGTTATTACTTTATAATACTGTTTGAATTATAAGCTAATTCGGAAGTTATAAGTTTTATTACCTGTTCTACTTTCGAGATAATAAAAATAATAATAATAATAATATTCATTGTGTAAAAATCCTGGAAGCCATTCGTACCCATAAAAATACATTCGAATGTTGCACGTTTTGCCACAGACTGCAAATGTAAAATTTTACTTAGAAATCTTATGAGATATAAATTATATTTATGTCGTGATATTCTGAAATGTTTACCATACTCTGCGTACAAAATATTTGCCTAAACTAGCCAGCATATAGCCAATTTCAACCTCTTACGACTCACATTCTCCAAGATGTCGTAAATAATCGATTCAATCGTTATACTGGACTTACGTAATTACTAATCGCAAAATATATTTTATGAAATTTGAATATTTGCGTGTAATTCGTAAAGTTGCGTAAGTTTAATTAGCGTTCTACATTTCGATCGAATCGAACGTGTACACTTTGGATGGCTGGCAGAAATGGACTTCTCAAATATTGTGACAATAAATCTTTTTAACGATATTTACTTCTAGACAATCTGTCTTTTTTTCTTTCCAATGCATTTTGGCTCATATTGTCATATCTAAGTAGAAAAGAAGAATCGATAATATTAAGTTAGGGAAGGAAAAAAATGACATGTTCTTAAATGACATTCCTTAATAGGTGAATCGAATTCTGTTGTATTCTAAGCTTATTTAAATTTTCTCCTTCTTTTGCTTTTTTTGTCTCATTGTAGAAGATTAGTCAGTAATTATAGTCATTACGTTCTTTAAATTTATACCAAACACTGCTTGATGAGTAAACTTAAGGGGGATTATATTTTCATCATGAAACATCGTTTATAATTTGATGCTTAAAATATTTTATGAGAAAATTTAAAAGGCACTGAAGCAACGAATCTATCATCCTATTTGGCACTATATAAAAGCATATAGACTTTCGTGCTATCTGTCAGAATTATTTTTTAAAGTTGTGTGTGAACTTTAAACGAAAAACTGATGACAAGAACGATTCTGCCAAGAAGAAAAGACATCGGAAGAACTTACTCTCCAGGGATTGCTATTTTGAAGTCAGATTTGGCAAGAAACTGGCCTGGCTTTTCACAAAATACTTTCATTTATAGTTAAGAAGAAATCTCACATTTATTTTTTTTATTCTTATTTCAATGACATTCAAGCGAAACTTTCCTTTGCAGTGGAGGATAATATATTCTCCAACTAACAAAAGATTGGATGTTCCAGCTTGAAGTGTTTTGTTCTGTCTCGGGAATTCGTTTGCTCGCCATTCCATTTAATATACCGTATACAGTGTTTTTATATATATTCTATATCACTTAAAATTTTATTTTGCATATTTTTTAATTTGAAAGAGTTGAAAAATAATTCAGGAAAGTTCGTTGACATTTAATCTTTAAATTAGCCGTTCGGTGAAGTCTTAACATTCTATTTTAATTGGGAATTAATAAGAGATAAAAATAACGAAGATTGCTCTGCAAAACCCTAAAACGTCTAAAGTTATTATCGTCGTAAGCTTTGATGTAACTGGATTTAAGGACATTAAGAACGTCTAAAATTCTTTTAAAACAAGAAACGACTGACGAAATTTAAAATCAATTTTTTTCATTATTATTATTATTATTATTATTTGAGTTTGATTAATCGTTTAACATTATTTTTTCTGTATTTCAGCTATAAATCATTGGATAGGACGTTACTTTAATTTACCCATTTATCAAAAGATATCTCTAAAGAAAGGATGACATAAAACAACATCCATTTTTAATCCGATTTATTAATATAGAAAAAATCTCATAAATTTAAAAATATTTATAAAATATTTATGTACGTTTTAAGGATGTTGAATTATGATGCTTTTAGTTATTAATGTTGACACCGAATAGTTTTAAATATCCTGTTATAAAGTGCATCAAAGCAAAGAAGCATCTCGGCTATTTTTTACTGGAAGAAAACATTTATTCTTTTTCTTTTTATTATCTTACAAACTTAATAAAACTGTATCTTAAATATTAAAATAATGTTTGAATTTCTTAATAGATTGATAAAATTGTAGGGGAAAGGGAAACACTTAAGTTGACAACGCTCTTAATTGATTGGTTTTGTAAAAAAAATTTAACTTTCCGCTATGTTTTTGTATCGAAATCAAGAATTTTTTTACTCAAGATGGATGGCTATAATACGCGTTTAGAGCTGAAAAAAATTCCTGACAAAAAATCGATGGCAAGTTTTCTTCAACAGAAAAATTAAATCAATTCAACTAATGAGGAGTAACAAAAGCCGAAATCGTTAACAGTTAAAGAAGAAATGCAATTGTTTAATTTACATTTTACATTAGAACATAAACTCACTCGATATTCCCTTACGGAGAAATTTAAAGATGGGAGAAAAACTTTTAAAGAGTATTTTGAAATGTCAACGAGGATTATTGTGCAGAATATGCATGAAAGCCGTAATATAGCCATTATTATTTGCCATACTAACACCTACATTACTCTTCTTGAGAACTATCAGGTGAATAAGACAGATTTAAAAATTTTATCAGTTCAAACTAACGCTTTTAAATAAAAAATAATAAAAGCCGCTCCATTGTGTTAACGACACCGTAAAGCATTCAATATTTAAACAAGATTAATTCTTCCTTTATATAGAATAACTTATAAAATATTCTGATAGAAAGCGATTTTAAAATAGAATATTTTCGTATTGGAAGTAAAGCATATTGATATGTCACGGTGACTTATTAATGTTGTGTATTATCTGCAATGGAGACAATTCCTTGTTGTACAATATATCATACGAATGCGTTCGAATCGATCCATTTCTTTTTGATTTATCCAAAATAAACATGCCAAATACACAAGAGAAGCCAATCTTCTGTTAATTTTGTTTGAAAATAACATTATCTATGGCACATCTACCATCTTTAATGCCTAGAGCCTTTTGTACGTTTTGACAAGAGTTGAGAAATGTCAATTCCAGCTTCGCTCTGTACCTACAATTTTGACTTAATTAAATTGTTATTTAAGGTTAATATTTCCAAAATTGTATTACATATTTACGTTTTTCAATTTGTGTTATATTACCTTACGTAATTTATAGACGTTGCGATCAAACGTATTTAATCGCACGTAATTTCGGAATATATTTAAATATTAAAAAAAAATTGCTTTATCATATTAAAACATTTCATATCTATAATGGAACCTATACAGTTTCCATTTTATTTAACTTTATTTAAAGTTTCTTACGAGCGTCGCTATGCAATCTATCTTGTAGTTCGCTGTATAAAGCCGACAGATATATAGCTACATATACATTCTGTGTATTGGTAAAAGTACGAAATATATTTATATATATTTTACTAAAATTTTTATTTTATTTTTAGCTTCAGTCGAGACTTGTCCAGCTCCTCCGTCTAACATCACTTTGGTGCTTACCAGCTGGTCACCGCCTGCGGTTCTTGTTAGGTGGCGCTATGACTGTCCCGTCGGTCTGCAGCACTTCGTGCTCACATGCCGCGCATCGGCTGCCAGGTAAGTTTACATCAGTTAGACTTCACTGAATCTCGATCCGAATAAAATTCAAATTGTAAAAAATATATACAGTATAGTGAGACTGGTCGACAAGGTAAGTACGATCTAAATTGACTAAAAAATCGAACTGGAACGAATATAGAAAAAGCAATAATTCTCTAGTTATCTCTATAAACTTTTTAATATTATGATAAAAGAAGATTTTCTTTATCAATTTTCGCAGTTTTCCCTCACAAAGAGGGTTTTTATTGTTGAAATGTCGCGGACGACAAGTCCCTGTCAAAGAGTGATGTCGGTCGCTCCAACTCGGTACGGAGTGATAACTGCACTTAGGAATTCTCCTTTTATTCTTATCTGGATTCACCCCGAAACTTGCGAAAATAACATAAACTTCTGAAAGTTTTATGTTCCAGTTTCTTCCCAATGCATGAAAACTCCCATTTAGTCTTTCCGATGTAATCCGATGATAAATTAAGCGAAGAAATAAAATAAATTATTAATTAAGATAAGAACAACGTCGTTTTGATTTATTAATTAACAAAAAGAATAAAAGATCGAAAATTTCAACATTTCTCTTCTTTTTTTTTTTTAATAATTATAATTTTTGCATTTTTTTCGAGATCGGTAATACTGCATCCTAATAAAGTTTTGATTTAATTAAAACTCGATACGGAAATGTAAAAGGTTACTGGAGTAAATTAATGATTAGCTTCATTTTAATTTAATATAAAACGCTAAATAAGAATAATTATAGTTTATATTTAAAGTTTCGATAAATATAATTACTATGCGTAAGTTGAGAAAAAAATTTTATTGATTTTTTTTTTTTTAATCAAATATATAATTTGAATTCTCGTGGAAATCTGTAAGTGGAATGTAAGTTTAATCATTTCAAAATATTTAAAAACAAAACATATCCATTTTTAAACAAATAACTTTACACTTTTAAAGTGAAAATTCCAAAGTATTTTAATTTTGTTATGACAGTGTTTACTTACCAAAGTTTAAAGTTCGGAATTTGAGTAAAAATCGCAAAAGAGAAATGGATTTCGTGACTTTTAAATAAGCTTATATCTTTTTACTTCAAGATATATATTTCATACGCTAATATCCAAATGTTTCAAAATATTTTGGTTCTTTTAAAAGAATTCGCAGCTGGCGCACGTCTTTGCTTTTTTTTTTTTTTCGTCCACATAAAACTTGAGCTCGCTTTTTGTTTCGATAAAAAGATACACTTTCACGAAAAAAATTGTCAAAATTCAGATTTTTATAACACTGAAAGGAAACCAAATTGTTATAATAATACAGGAATTTACAACGAACCTTATTACAGTATATTCTTACGATAGTTACGTCCATATCTTTACTTCTATAAACTGCATTCTTATATATTTACTTCTAAATAAACATAAATGCTAAACATAAAAATGTAGTTTTGTTACATTCACCTGATTTTGTATATATTGTAAAATATACTAAAACACTTTTTTCTGTTCTTTTATACCTATATATGTATCAAAAATATATTTTGTTATACTCAACTTCTGCTGAAGGATAGAGCAAGCGTATGTTTCGACGTTTCGCGTGAAAATGTTTTATTTTTGATTAGTTAATGTTTAGACCGTTTATTTTCTGCGTGCAGCATTTAATAAAGAAGAGTTGGTGGGTTTTTCCGGGTTGTCCTCGGGGAAATTTCTCTTTTCTAACCAAAAGACGTGACCGAAGTGTTATCACCGAACTCTTCTAATTCTCGATCGCACAAGAAAGAAAATTTCGATTATGTTGCTAATTTCACAATTTTCTATCGGGGAAAAACATATCACATGCTGTATATATATAACTGATACATATTTTTTTTTTGCTTTTTGATATTTTATAAATTGAATTAAAATTGAGAAAACGTTTTAAGGCGTTTCGAATATCAGATTGAAGCCATAACTTCTTTACAACCGAAGTTTTGCCTCGGTGAATAATGAATGATCTTAACCGATAGAAGCATTCATTATTCATTATGCAAATTTAGTTTCGCCTTTCTACTTAAACGAGAGAAGTGACTTTTCGCAGACTTTTAATCTATCCAGAAAAAAAAAATTTAGTAAAAAAGAGAATTTTTGTTGTAATTTTCTTATGTAAAGATACTTTTGTTTTCTTACAATTACATATAAGGAGAGTTTCTTCTTGGATTTTATTATTATTTTTCTGCTCTGTAATTTGTTCCCAGTGCCATTGAATTTAATTAATTCAACAGAATTGAAAACATAACAGATTTTAAATAAGCTTATTGTTTTTATTCTTAAGGTCGGTACGTCTTTACTTTACTTTCATTATTATAACAACATCGAACATAGCAAAATTTTTAAATTGCTCATTATGAAAATTATATAGAGCTTATAGAAAATATATATATATTGTTTCTTGAAAAAAGACTGTTTTTCGTTTAGCTTTAAAAAAAATAAATAGAAATTTATGAAAATATATTTTATTCATTACGTAGTCAGAATGTTTATTGTCTCTGTAAAGAAATGGCACGTTTCTTCAGAAAAATACATAAAATTTTATAAAATTGAAAGAGAAGTGCAGTATCATAAATTATTTCCTTAAATTTCTGAAAATAATAGAAAAGAAATTTATTTTTTTAGAAACTTTATTGTTTCAAAAAGAAAGGATAGAATTTATTTTAAAGATTGCTGTATGAAAAATTATGTGGGGTTATGATCAAGCAATCTATCCGCGCGTGTTTATCTTGCTACATATTATATTATGGGAATGTCGCTATTTATTGAACAAATTGTCTGGGAGATACGTCAAAATCGGATCTTAATGGAGCGGTAGATCACCAATTTTTGTTTTAAATTGTTAATATGTTATCGACTTAATATAGAAAAAATTTGTCGTCTCAGTATAAAAGCACTGATTACAGACACGCATTTCTCATCCGGCTGATTATCGATTCTAACTTAAGAGACGAACTTAAATGTCTTTTAATTAATTAATCAGTAGTCCCTTTATACATTTAAGCAGACAGATTATTCTCTGAATAATTCTTTCGATTAATGATTAATCTGTATAAATATATTAACAAAGCACGTGTTGAATAAAAATGCGTTTGTCACGTTAATCATTTATAATGCAAAAGACATCACGAGTTCGGTTCAATCTGTCACAGTTCATATCGTTTATCTCCGTTATCGGTCCAATTTATTTTAAATTCATGAAATTTTGATCAAAATCCCAGACTTCTTTCCGTGTATCAACAAAAGAATAACAAGATTTGGCCGTTTTTTTGAATTATTATTTGTATTATTTTTTTTCTTCCAAATGATATTCTGATGCAAATTATTATGTCGTGACGGAAATGATCTTTCTTCCTTTTTGTTATTTTAATTTATTCGCAAAACGAAAGAAACGAATCAGGTTAAATTCCTAACTTATAATCCCTAGTGGTAAACCCTTCCAATTCCGATTTGCATAATGACCTTTATCTCTAAAAAGGTTGTTTTTCCATATTTTGAAAGGTAAAAACAATTAAATAAAATCGGCAAGCAACATTCATTCTTTAATATTGCAAAATAGTGAGAAAATAATTCATTTTTATAACGATGATGATGCTGATGACGACGGATTTAGCTTTTAATATGTTGAAATTCGCTTTAACTTTAAAAGAGGAATAAAATATCTTGTTTGTAATTTTATAATATAATTTAGAGAATATTTATTGTTTTTAATTTGATCGTATGATGACAGTTAGTGTGGTATATAAAACACTAGATTTTTGGATACATATATTGTGATCTACTATCCTAATGATAAGCTTGATTTCCCGTAAGTTATGTGTAGATATTAAACAAAATTCAATCCGACACAAACGAAATATTAAATTTATTACCCTAAAAACTTATATTATTTACAGCTATTTTCATCCCGATGATTTGCAAGGAAATTTCAGATTTTGGTCCTTCAAATATATAAAAATAAAAGATAATTGAAACGTCGAAACAACTCACTCGAAACAATGGAAATACTAAAGCGATAAATCTAACAATAAGATTCCGAAGAACTTCGGAGAATTAGAGATATTTGTTAGAAAATAAAATTTGCAAAAAGATATTTGTAACACGCTGATTTGTCAATTTATCAATATCTACTCTAACTGATGAGGAAATCTGCAACACAGTAAATGATACGATTGGCCTTGAAAGGAAGAACAACGACGATTAGATGTTTTCCGAAAAGTAGAGTTACATTTCAAGTTAGCTTGAAAATGCACTATGATATCGTAGAAAATCTAAGATGACGTTTTTTCTAAACATTTACTGTATTTAGAAAAATTCTAGTTTAAAATAAGTTTCGTTTTTATTTAGCAAAACCAACAAAAAATACAATAAATGTAGCATTACATTTATAATAATTTATATATATATTTTTGAAAACTTAAGGTGGTTTTGTAAACTGATTTCCAAAAAATCTATTAAATTCATCATCTTTATATTCTCCTCGGATGAATGAACGTATTTCATCAGTGTCTACCCAAGGTAGTATAATGCATTACTTTTGATATAATTCCCATGAAAATTGTAAAACAATATTTTTCTGCCCATTTAACATAGAACGATTTTATTAAAATATTAATAAACTGCTTATGTCATTAAAATTTAAATTTAGTTCCAGTAAATTAAGGAACTGAAACTTTAGCGTACAATTAACTTTTTTCTTTTATTCTTTACACAATATTTCATTTTAAATTAATTTATACATCAATTAGTTTATTAAATACTACTTTAAGCCGTTAAATACGGGCGTAATCTTATATTTAAATTAAAATACTAAACTTTTCAACATTTCAATTAATGAAAACAATTGAGACGATAAACATTTCAACAAATATCGATTTTCTTTTAGATTCTGAAAACGATTGCACGTATAAAATTATCATCAGAATGATCATTATTAAATTTAAAACTTTAAAATAATTCGTCATAATTAAGTTTAAATTAAATGATCAAAATTCAACTAAGAATCTATTCAAGTCATTCAATAGTAAAACTTTTATATGGAGTTTTATTATCATATGCATAACTTAAATTTATTATTCTTAATTAACGAACAAGATATTTGTCATTGTTAATAAAATGGATGATAAATCTTTAAAGAAAGATAATTAGGTTAAGAATTTTTAGTTTTTATTAGTTATTGCTTTGATAATATTGAAAATGTCATCATTGTTCATTTTGGGATATAGATACCGAATTATCCAAGAAATAGATCCAAATACCAGAACCGTCACACTGGATCATCTAAAACCAGGAGTGGAGTATCAGCTTCATCTGACAGCCATTTCCAGTACAGGATCCAACATCAGCAGTCCAGTATTATCGTTCGTTGCTCCAGATGTCCGTAAGTTAACAAAGAACCAGCTATTTTATTTTTTTTATAACTCTCCACTTAATCGAAAGAATTAATTGATTTTTGGAGACCGAACACGCTTCATTCTTGTACACACTAATGATAACAAATTAGATACGATAATGTAACTTCTTTTGATAATATGAGTTTCGTCCGCGTTAAAATTATAAGAAAAAGTGATGATTAGAGAGGAAGTTAATCGATACACGCTAACTAAAAGTTTCAATTAAATATCAGATAGAAATTTCGGCTAAACGATCTCCAGAATACACAGTTTAATAATCATAATTAATTAAAATAGACTAAATTAATTCTCAAAAGAGATCAGATAAAATGATAAATAAGGAATGACGGACATTGATTTAATTGTTTTCTTTAATCATTCGCGCCATTTTTATGTTTTCTAATTCTTAAACATTCACAAAAGCGATAATTAGCTGGCGTGCTATAATGAAACTACTTTTCTCATCATTTTTTTTAATCTGCAGAAAATGAAAGTTCGAGAGAAAAAGAGCCTTATGTGGAAGCTAATAATTTTTTAGTGAGAGAAGAGGAAGTTGTTATAGTTGTAATTGTGTTAATTGTGTGGGTAGCAGTTATTATTTTATTTTTTAACAAATGGGGTAAAATAAGGATGTTAGAACCATACCAACCCCAGTACAGGAGCCAAACTTATAGTACTGTTTTGCAAAAGCAGCAAAGGGTAACAGAACTTAACGTTCCAGAGAAAACATTGCAGCGATTCACGTCCTTCCCTACTTACAGCAACCACAGGTTTCGACCTCGTCAAAACTCGGTGTTCGTTACGAGTCCATCCAACAGCAATCCCATGGTGAACCAGATTGGGATGCCCAGAAAAGTAAAAAGTGCCGAAGATATCCAATCGCTAGTGGTACAAATCAACTGTAACGACATTCAGTCGACAGCACTGTGAGTGATTCCATCCATTAAGACCTTAAAGTCTGATTGAGTTATATTAATACCTCGCATTCTTCTAATTATAAGGCTTCGATTCGGCCAAAGGACCGAGACTCAAAATTATGTGAATTTAATGAATCGGGAACAAAGTAACGATTAAATATTTAATTAATTTACTAAATATTCCATTGAGTTGTTACGTCAACTTATAGTTCCTTCAGATCGCATGCCAACAATTCCTCAATTTCCAATATCTATTTTGCATTCCAATAACAGATTTTACTCGTTGCTGGGTGCTGTGATTTGACAAACTCCGACAAGGAAATGTCAAAATGTCAAACTTATTGAATCAAACATTTACTCTAATAACTTACTAGCTATTTTTGATTTCTGAATAATAATATTTTTTACTCTTTGTTCAGTTTTGAATGTTATTGATTTCTAAGACTTGTCAGATTATTCCCCAAGAAAATCCTTTGAAAAGATATTTCTGAGATAAAAGTTTCTTGACGTTTCTAGCTAGGACCGAACTGGAAAACTCTGTCAATGTGAACAGATTAGTTGTGCATGGCTATATTCAACGTAATTAAGATATCATTGAGGTGATGAAAAATAAGATTTGTACTGTTTTCTGCCTTTTCAAAGAACTGCAGAAGCAATAGCAGCTTAATTAAATATTGCCTCAAATGTACAGAATTAGTTACGATTAAATTGGAAGATACAATATTCTCTTCGATATTTTGCAATTTCTTAGATATTTTGTGGAAAGCTAAGTCTACTTTTTGAAATTGCCTAGAATGCAATTTTTGCAGTTTTATTCTTTAACAAAATATATCTATAAGAAATTGTTTTGTAATAAAAAAGAGTCTACGAATTGTTGAATTTACTTAACAACAATTAATCAATATATCCATATATCGATGCGTTAAAAATCTTGTCTTGCAAAAGAAAACAGATTGGGAAATAGAAGGAAAAAACACTTTTGGGGAACTGTTAAAGAAATGGTATTTTTAAATAAAATGTTACAATTATTTGTTGTATATTATAAAGTTTAAATTATAAATAATCATATCAGACTTTCTTAAGGAGGAAAAGAAAAGATATAAATTAAGATTGGATAAGAGAGATTTAAGTGCCTGGTAATAATAAGATCCAAATGTCTTGAAAATACACGTTTTTTGTAAATTTGATCCTATAGCAAGATTACAACTTAAATAATTCAATAATGGGATTCTTATTTAAATGAAAATTTAGATTCAAAGATCGTATAGAGAATTTTTATCTTAATTCTACTTAATAAAAACTTTACACAACAACTCCTTCAGACCTGTTGTGCATTCAAATATTCATTAAACTTGATATTTTAAATCTGCAAGTTCTGATCAATCAGTCTTGTGCTTTGCTCATTTTCATAATGCATTTATGGTATTGATTCTACTATATTACGAGGAAAACAAGAAAAAATAAATTAATGCATTCAATCTTTATCATCTGTTCATTTTGCCAATATACAGTATATTATATTTTAATGTACCAATACATAGTAAATATTTATTGCGGGCATTATTAACTATTGAGCCGAAAGAATTAGAACGGAAATAAAATTCAGGTCTGGAGGGGTTAAATATTATTCTTCCTCTTTTCTTTGTTATTGTTAAGGAAGCTAAATGTATATTAAAAACAAGAGTCTTATACTGATCCTCTTAAAGAATTGGTTATTTTATTGATATGTAAAAAATTCAAATTTTACTATTTAATTTTTATATAATTTCATAATTTGCTCATATCATCCCACAGTTTTGTAAATTGGACAGATATCTTAAAGTCGACAAATATTTGTTTTTAAAACTAAATTAGAAGCTTCTAAGAAGGTTATCAGATTGCCCATAAAATGTCAATTATTCCAATGGACTTCTATGCATTTTATCATAAATATAACATAAACTATATAACTGTTATATCTTTAAAATATTATATTATATAAAAATAATTTTCTTTTAAAAACACATTATGCAAAGGATTTGCTTAAATATCCAAAATAAAACCTCGCTTCGTAGTTTAGTAGTTTATATATTAAAAGAAAATTAACAGATCTCTTATCATTATAAGTGAATGAATATTCTCTTAAAAATTGTAAATATTTATTATAAATATTATTTGCGATACTTAGAAAGATTATATATATATTGTATAGTCAAAATATTAATTTATATGTTTTTATTTTCCATGGAAATATCGCAGAGCCATTTGTTGAAAAATGACCATGGGTTAATAATTTTTAAGAATTTTTTTATAATCAGGAATGTAAATAAAAATTCCGCAATATGTAAACTGGTAAATTTAATGTTGCTGTTTGTATTAATTAAAGTCTAGTTTTGCTACTAAAATTGGAATGTAGATGCTGATGGTTTTCCGATAAATAAAAAGCCTCTTCCGTAAGGTGGTCTCGTCTTTCCTTCTGTTCAAAAATGCGGATGCGGGACATCTTGACAAGAGAAACACTTCAGCTTATCAGATTGAACAGGAAACAAATTCGTGTCTTCTATATATAGCACCAATTCGTTTTAAAATGACGTCAAGAGTGATAAAGGTAAAGAAAAAACAAGCGTTAATTATAAGCAGATTGCTTTTTGTTTTATACTCATACAAGTTCATTTCTAAATTATAATGTGTTAAGAAATGCTTATATCTTACATCTTGAGTCAAATAGGTCGCTTCGGATACTTTTTTGGAATTAGAAATGATTTCAAACTATAAATAGCTCAAAGTAGAAAGGGTATCTAAATTTTCTTTATTTTAGGCTGTATCCTTTTATAAATGTAAAATTTTAAATGAAAATTATAATTTTGTTACAATACCGATAATTTTTTGTTAATATATATATTATTTGTAATGTTAATATGAAAGGTATTTGAAAGAAAATACACACTTTATTTTTTAAATCTGACAAAAGTTTATCACAAAATTTGATTGAAACTTAAGCTACTTAAATCTGAATTTCGGATTACGAATATTGACTAGAATTTATGAAAGTTGAATTTTTCTTTGAGTGAATTGTCAATATTTTTTAAAGTATTTTTATTTACTTATTTTTTATTGATTTTGAGATATTAAATATATATTTATAAAATTAGTCATAATATAATTACTTTTGTCACTATTGATTTTCCAAAAATGGTAAATTTAGACAGTGTGGATATTCCTGTGGGAATGTATGAATAATAGCATTGCCTGAAGGTATTCATTCGTGTTTACTATGTAGTTATCTCGATGAAATATTGTTTAAATTTATGGACAAAATATTCCTAAAACTTTTGAATAGTAAAATATCCTTTTAATATACATTGTTATACATTTTAATAGTCGAAATAACAATCAAAATATTCAATCATGAAAAATACTTCGTATTAGGATTATAATATTTTTTACTTTCTATGATCCACAAATTTGCATTTTGTTTTGGATGCATATTTTATTTTTTAAGCTTCTAAGTTCTGAAAAACAATTCTAACAATAAATTTTCTTTATCATGACATCGTATGCTAACTATTAACGTAGGAATGTGTGGTCTAAGCGAGTTCCATGAGGGTGAATTAGGGAGTAATTGGATGTGAAAACAGGCAAGTGTAATTAATATACCAAGTCAAAATTTTGTAGAATTTGAAAGCCTGTGGCAAGTTATATTAAACTTGACAGATTATTTCTTATTAGAAATTAATCTGACAATTATTTTACATTATTCAATATTTTAGATATTTTAAAGAAATCATTTCTAAATTTAATTAATAAGTTAATTATTATATTCAAAAAATCAACTAAAATGCTTATTTATAAACCTTTACAGCAGCAGGTTATTAAATTATGTTAAATAAAATTTTGTTTAATTGTTTATTTTGTCCGGATTTAGCTGACACACCCTGTATAAATACAACAATTTATAAATTTAAAATAATGAATTTTTGATTTATAAAGTGCATATTTCACATACCTTTGACATTAACATAAAAGTTAGATCCATTTACCTTTTACAATGATATCTTTTTCAGAAATATTTGTTCTAAGATAAATGTAATTCAAATAATCTAAATTGGAATTATTTCAGCTTCAGATATGGAGCTGCTGCATTCTGCCGTAGTATTTACTGGATAATCTTTAGAATAAATTTTATCCTGCCCAGAATCAGCCGGTTATATTAGTCGGCAGTTTATCCTAGAGATTTGACCTTGTGCAATGCAGCAAGCTAAATCTGCAGCTTAAATAAAACCTGTTTTAACCTGTAGAATAAGATTCATGCAACAGACCCTAAATAGGCATATTTAAACCAAAACAATAAACTGGTTGTTTTCCCCTTTTAAGCATCTGCATAACACTTTTCCTCTCCCTGTAGATGTAAACATTGAAAAAAAAAATTTTCCTCTCTAAATGCTGTTATTTTGTTATTTACCTGAAAAGAAAATGCAGAAATATGGATGCAATTCATTCATCTAATTTTGATATTTAACACTGCAATTCTTATAATCAAACTGAAGCTATTTCCAAATTTTGAAGATCCATTCTTTTATTTTATGAAGTTATTTTTATCCAAGACATTGGTTATTATTATTATTATAAGTGATTTTGAATAAATTTCTAAATAGGCATATTTAAACCAAAACAATAAACTGGTTGTTTTCCCCTTTTAAGCATCTGTTATTCTATCAACATCTCCATTTAACACTTTTCCTCTCCCTGTAGATGTAAACATTGAAAAAAAAAATTTTCCTCTCTAAATGCTGTTATTTTGTTATTTACCTGAAAAGAAAATGCAGAAATATGGATGCAATTCATTCATCTAATTTTGATATTTAACACTGCAATTCTTATAATCAAACTGAAGCCATTTCCAAATTTTGAAGATCCATTCTTTTATTTTATGAAGTTATTTTTATCCAAGACATTGGTTATTATTATTATTATTATTATAAGTGATTTTGAATAAATTTAAAAGCAGTTTTACTATTGTTTTGTTGTAAATTGTTACCATATATTAAATATTTTTATTCTATCATCTTGAAATAAAATATCAACAAAATTTAACATTTAATTTGAATTTTATAATTTTGAAATGACCTGAATAAAATTTTGTATATGGATTATTAGTATTTAGTACTATATATCATTATTAGCAATCTCATTTCAAGATAATAGTTTATAAATTGTCACAAAAAAAAAAAAACATTTTATGAAAGTTTGATTTTAGTGGAAGAAAATGAATTTGGCCGATAATTCCTTAATTTTCAAAACTTTACCTTTGTAATATTTGTAAGTTTGAAGGAATTTCAGATTCGGATGATTCTTCACTGCTTGAACTGGATCTTTGATTTGTCTTTTTATGTTTTGATTTATGTTTGTGCTTTACTTTCTTTGATTTTGACTATAATAATTGAAATATAAAAATAAATTATAATTTAAATCTCAGAAAAGTATTTTATAAATTTAAATCATCATCAGTCATTTACAATTTTAAAATTATTAATCTACTTATTTATATATATTATGATATATTGTTATTGTCATTTCCCCTTTTAAGCATCTGTTATTCTATTGAAGTATCCCTTTTAAGTATCTGTTATTCTATTGTTCTATTCTTGTCATATTTTCAATTGTAATGATGAGATGGGTTTTTTTATCAGGCAAAAATTATTTCTGTACTAACAAATAATTTTATATGCTGTATACTGTTTTTTTTTTTAATATTTAAATAAGCAATGAAATTTATCATTCTATAAATAGAGAAATCTTTATTTAACATTATTTGAAAGTGGTATTAAAGTGCATACATTAAGGTTTTAATAGCTACATATGATGGTTCTTTGGTTCCTTTCAATGTGGCTCCATACCGTGAAAGTCAATAGTAAAAATATGAAAGCAAATACTTATTTAAGTTAAACAAATTACAGATATATTATTTTTTAATCCAAATACTTATTTTAACAAAACAAAATAACAGATATATTATTTTTTTAATCTATTGTAAAAAGTAGTATGCATCTATACAAAAAAATGTATCTGAAATAAACAATTTTTGGAAATCATCATTAGATTACCCAAAAAAACTGATGCTGTTCTCATTGATCCAGAAAGAAAATGTAGCTCTCAAGTATTTGGGATATTCCTATGTGGCTCGTAGTGACATGAAGTCTGGCCACCTGTTATATAGGAGTATTTTATGTTTGTATAGGATAATATTAGCCAATATAAATAACATTTTGAAATTTCAATGCCACAGTTCAGTCACTTGATTGTTGAGAAATCTTGCTATAATTATGGTGATAATTTGATATTCTAGTATGTTTTTATTTATTTTTTCATAAATTAAGGGTAATTAAGATAAATTTATTAATCCTGAAACTGAATAAACCAAAGAATAATGAGCAGTATAATGAAGTCATTAATTTATCATGCAAAATTTTGTTATGTAGTTTCAGAGTTATTTAAATAATATACAAATTAAATTGCAGTTTCTCTGAAAATATAAAATACACAGAAAATATGCAACAAACCTATTCAAGCTAATTGCATACAGGAGACTTTGCAACCAGGATTCCCTAACTGCCAAGTGGACTTTTACTTAGGGAATTAAACAAGAAATCTAATATTTGTCATTCTGAATATAAGCAAAACATTAGCATCAAGCAAATAAACAATTAGCTAACTTAATTCTATAAAGAAATACTACACTAGAAATTGATTAATAATACCAATAAAATTTATTAATGGACTTTTAAACTTACAATTTAACTCAACAAGAGATTTATTAATCAAGAAAAAGTTAATCTAATAGTAACTGTTTAATTAATCCAAAATAAAATTACAGTCGAAGCCGGTTATAAGGGAATCGATGGGACCTACACTTTTTTGTCCCTTATAAACAATGTCCCTAATATCTGAATGCGCAAAAAATCGGCACGTCATCGGATGGGCAAAGTAAACATTGAAGAGTTTTCAACTAGGGTTGTTATTTTGGTTATTTGAGATGTGTGATTATTCAATTACCAGTTATGGCTCTTGTATCTGCGGTATACATAAAATAGGAAATAATTAATACTAGATATTACCTGCTCATATAAATGAATGGAAATCTTGTCCTTTAATCTCATAAACTTGGAGTATAACTCTAAAACTTCTACAAACGTATATAACAAATTATTAGGTGGCACCATTTTCAGGGTGCAGTGCCACCTGCGGATTTTCTTTTTTTAGAGGAACTACAATTTTAATTTAGTTTGTATTCATTAATTTTTAAATTATTAATAATGACAAAAAATTTTGGCTATCGCAGAAATCTGAGGATCGGACTTTTTAATGATAGCAGTAGATCTGGCAGCTGTGTTTCCAGCTGACATGTTCACGAACGGCATGTTCACGAACGGTATGTTCAGGAATTTAACTAACAAGGAGAGGACACAGCTGACCCCCACCAATTTTGATGAAACTAACTGATGTAATCTAGAACAAAAAATATCCAATAGGTGTCCAGGCGTTTGTGCCAATGCACCTTATAAAAATATTAGCGTTTAAAATTTAGGTTTCGACGAGTTTAAGAAATAAGAAAGAAAAAGAGCGCTTCTAACACTACGCTCGTAGCATAGTGTGTTCGTGCCAGTCCCATAATCTTAAGGTTGTGGCTTTGAGGCCCGTCTCTCTCTATTTTAAAAAATATTAAATTTACATAATTAAAAGAAATTTTTATTTTATTTGGTTTTTTTATTAATATTTAATGTATTGAAATGTAGTTATTATATTCATAATAAGATGACATAAAAATCGGGTATACAGAATGTATTGTTTAATATTTCGTATTTTTAACATAAAACATACATAATGCGATGAATTAAATCACAAGGAATAAAATTAATGTCTTGGAACAAAAACACAAAAATACAAAAAAGGTCAGAGAGATGGGCCTCAAAGCCACAACCTTGAGAGTACGGGATTGACACGAACACACTATGCTACGAGCGTAGCGTTAGAAGCACTCTTTTTCTCTTTCTTATTTCTTAAGCTCGCCGAACCTAAATTTTAAATGCTAATATTTATATTTATAAGGCGCATTGGCAGAAACTAAATTTTAAACTCTAATATTTTTATTTATAAGGCGTATTGGCACAAACGCCTTTTAAACGCTAATATTTTTATTTATAAGGTGCATTGGCACAAACGCCTCAGGCACTCATATTCGATATTTTTTGTTCTAGATTACATCAGTTCAGTTTCATAAAAAACGGTGGGTAACAAGCTGTGTCCTCTCCTTGTACGATTTTAAGTCCAGAATAGTGTGAGAAATTCGTGGAACCAATTATTCGCACTAATCGAGGCCTACCTGTACTTACAAGGAGAGGACACAGCTGACTACCCACCGATTTTGAAACTAAACTGATGTAATCTAGAACAAAAAATATCGAATATGTGTCCGAGCGTTTGTGCCAATGTGCCTTATAAATAAAAATATTAGCGTTTAAAATTTAAGTTTCAACAAGATTAAGAAATATGAAAGAGAAAAAGAGCGTGTCTAACACTACGCTTGTAGCATAGTGTGTTCGCGCCGATCCCGTACTCTCAAGGTTGCGGCTTCGAGGCCCGTCTTTCTCTGACTATTTTAAAAAATAATTCAATTTACATAATTAAAAGAAATTTTTATTTTATTTGATTTTTTTATTAATATTTAAAGTATCGAAATGTAGTTATTATATTCCTAATAAGATGACATAAATATCGGGTATACAGAATGTATTGTTTAATATTTCGTATTTTTAACATAAAACATACATAATGCGATGAATTAAATCACAAGGAATAAAATTAATGTTTTGCAACAAAAACACAAAAATAAAAAAAGTCAGAGATGGGCCTCGAAGCCGCAACCTTGAGAGTACGGGATCGGCAGAAATGCTCGGACACATATTCGATATTTTTTGTTCTAGATTACATCAGTTCAGTTTCATCAAAAACGGTGGGTAACAAGCTGTGTCTTCTCCTTGTACGATTTTAAGTCCAGGAATAGAGAAAGAAAAAAGCAGCAAATTGGCTTTTTATGATGTTTTTGTTATTTTTAAGTAAATTACACTTATGGTCGGCTGAGGTAAAGCAGGATGAAAAATAGGTCATCACAAGGAGGTAAAGCAGGATAAAAATGAAAAATTATCTCCATTATAGCTGAATCCACTATATCCAATGAAAAATTCACACAAAACATGGGTTTTTCGCCAGGACCGGATGCATTTGTCCCTTATATCTGAATTTCCCTTATAGCCGATTCCTTAATAACCGGCTTCGACTGTATATCCAAAGAAATATCATTCAATTCCAAAATAATCTTAAATCTACTTTAATCAAGTTACCTTCACACCAATACAAAAGTATATTCAACTGGTAGATAAATAAAAACTCTTAGGTAGTAAGTAAACGTAACTTATAATTCACACCATCTCAACATGCTATTAGAAGCAGTTAGTTTTTATAAAGACTCACATAATTGGCTTGCACTTAAGCTAATTTACATAAATCTTACAGACAAATTTCTATTTCTTGCTTGCAGATCATCATAAACATTTACATCACTGTCTTTAAAATTATAATTCAATACAAAAAAGTTCCCAATTTACAAGTTTTTCAAGTATGAAGTATCAAAAAAATAAAAAATATAAACATTAATTGCAATAATTAAATACTAAACATTCATAAAAATGCAATTAAAACCATATGCATAGCTATTTAATGCAATACAACTCAGTTTTTAGCAGAAAGTCTATCATTTACAATTTGA
Organism: Olivierus martensii; assembly: GCA_000484575.1. Taxonomy (NCBI): domain Eukaryota; kingdom Metazoa; phylum Arthropoda; class Arachnida; order Scorpiones; family Buthidae; genus Olivierus; species Olivierus martensii. Next base: position 32,168 of record AYEL01087464.1, on the reverse strand, counting down.
AAAGTGAAAATAGTGGAATACAATGCATTCTAGCTCAATTGTTTCACTAGCAGATTATATAAATAACTTTCATTCCTGAATTGTTTCTAAGGCATTATTCACTGCATAAATGCTCATCTAATCATTTATTGTTGATAATTGTAAAGAATAAAAATTCCTTAAAATATTTATTGGCATAAATAATTTATCATCATAATTTGCTTGATTTTAAAGGCTATATTTTCATTTATATAAACATATATTATTGATTCCTTTGATCTTACTTAATTTTACTATGGTCAAATTTCACTTGAGAGAGAGAACAGAATTCCTCGTTTTTACATTATATCTGTGGGAAATTCATTCTTGGTTTATGAGTTCTTACTTTATGAGTCCATTTCAGGAATTAATTAGCTTGTAAAATTGAGAACTTCCTGTATTTATTTTATTCTGTTTATAATTCCATCAAACGATGTAATTCTTTAATTCAATTATTAATGAGATCTCAGTTTGGTAGTAACACCTATAGAGATGAATGTGTTACTATAAGCAGGGTTGCAGAGTTGGAGTCAGGAAGACAGGTTTTTTGGGTGGAGTCAGAGTCGGAATTTTAAACTGCCCAGAGTCGGAAGTTGGAGTTGGAATCAGACCTTACAAATTTTAGGGAGTCAGAGTCAAGAGTTTTTTTAAAAGGTGGAGTCGGAGTCAGAGTCGGATCATTTGCATCCGACTCTGCAACCCTGAATTGCAGTGTCGGAGGTTTCTGGGTGGAGTCGGATTTTTAAACTGCCCAGAGTCGGAGTCAGATTACAAATTTTAGGGAGTCAGAGTCAGATTTTTTTAAAAGGTGGAGTCGGAGTCAGAGTCGGATCATTTGCATCTGACTCTGCAACCCTGACTACAAGCATCCTTGAAGGTAAGACCATTTTATCTTTTATCATCATTTTTCAATGATTGAATTGGAAGTAAATCTACTAACTGAACTAAATAAAATAAAAAATAATAGAAATAAAGTAAAGGTGTCGGTTTGATTCCTTAATAGCAATCTGATTGATTGAAATATGAATAGGTCTGGTTGATTTGGAGTCATCATTGTTCTGATGTATATGTTTTTACTCAAATTTGAACTATGTGAATGCATTCTTTAAAAAATATCATCTAAATAACTGATTATGATGAAAACATAATTAAGAAAATGTCTCATGAAAGTATTTTATTTGCTTAGTAGTTTGTAAGAATATATTAATCTATATTTCATATATTATAGAGATTATTATTAAATCAAGGTTTCTAACCTTATGCTTCTTATGTTTATGATGCTTATCTTTCTTATTTTTTTTATAACAAAGTTTTTCATTTTCCTTTCTCTTCTTTTCTATTAAAATTTATAAATTATAAGTAATAATATAAATTAATATTTAAATAACAAATAATTTATTTACCTTCACATATAACTGGCATAGAAGGAGGAAGTTTAGGTCCATAGAAGCTATCTTCTAAATTGCTACTTTTTTCTTCTTCTATTGAACATGAATTTGGAGTTTTATCAGTTTGTGTTAATGGTTTATCTTCCATATTATTATTTTCTGTCTGTTGGTTTATTGCAACTAAATCAATATTTGCAAAAATACCAAATGCTGGAATAGTTCTTTTAATATTTTCATTATTTGATGAAGAATTAGTAACTTTTATATCTAGATTTTTTTGTGAAGAATTTGACATGTTCAAAGCAGACTCATTTTCTTGCTCATTCAAAACTTCTTCATCTGATGAACTGCTATTTTCTGATGAAGTATTTTGAAATATTGCTTTAAATAAATCCATTGAAGGTCTTCCATCTTCTTCTTTTTTCTCCTGCAAAATATCAAAAAATTTGTTATATATACAGGTAAGCCTCGATTAGTGTGAATAATGGGTCCCATGAATTTCTCACACTATTTGAAGTATTAACTATATGTAAAATATGGTAATTGGTTCTTGCTTTGTGAGATTCCGGCCATTAGCCAACCTCACGATGAATAACCACAATACTAACTGTTTAAGAAATATTTATTTTCATTTAACCATAAATGAACCAAAAAGGACTTCACTGCAGTATAAAGAGTTATATTTAACTTTTATTATAAGCCTTGCTAACGTTTTCAGTTTATTAAACTGTAAGAAATATTTATTTTCATTTAACCATAAATGAACCAAAAAGGACTTCACTGCAGTATAGAGTCTTTTATTATAAGCCTTGCTAACGTTTTCAGTTTATTAAACCGTCATCAGGCACAAATTCCAATTACAGCGGAAATAAAAATAGAACAGAAACAGGTATGGTAACTGTAGAACATTAGAAGAGAGTTAATTACAGTTTAAAATTTTTAACTGTAATTTTGAAGTGCACAGAGCTATAATCATTATAGCACATTTTTTGCTTTTAAACATATTTAAAAACAATAAAAATTTATTTAATGATTATTTTTTAAGATTTATATACTTGAAAATTAATAATTTTTATTCAAAAGTTAGATTTTTGAACATGATTTTTAGCAATTAATGACCACCATTTAGTAAATACTTCGATAATTGTTATAGCTTATTACAAGTAATTTTAAATTATAATAGCAGTGGATGTTAAAATAACAGCATAATGTTCATCAAAATCATTTGCAGAAGTTATTATGTATGTAAAATAGCAATGCAGCTTATACAATATTAACAAAGAATTGTAGTTATTTTTGTTTATCAACTACAATGTTCTATACAATAAAATCTATGACTATGGCAATGGCAATGTTCTATACTATAAAATCTAAGATATTCATTTCATTTTTATGAATTTAGTGAGATAATCAATAATAGATTTAACGGACGTGTCATCAGAATATGATTCCGAGCCTGATCAATTAAACATTTACCTGAAACTGTTTGCCATTTTTAAACAATTTCAAATTTCAAAGGTTTCTTCCTAATAACTTTTAAAATGTTTGATTGATTTTTATACAATTTTTATCAGAACCTACAGGGAATTAAAATAAAATTAACTCTATAGATTAACTTGTAGTCATAAAATTAACCCTGTCGATTCTGTTTAAAAACGGTAGGTAATCAATCTTCTGAAGTTTCACTGTAATAAAAAATTTTTTAATATTTTTATTTTATACCATTATCACAAGTTAGCATTAAAGCAAGGATAATATATGGCTTATCTTCATTTTAATTTTTATATAAGTTAATGCATAATTAATTGTCTTTAAATATTTCCTGAACAGTAATAAGTATGCTAGTTAGTATTTAATAATAATAATAATAATAATAATTACCTAACTATATTAATAAAATATTGATGATAAAACTACAGATCTATTTAATAGATTTTTATAATATTCAACATACAAGTTAAGCTAGTAAAGATGATTTTGATGATATATATTTTAATTCTTTAACTTTTAGTTATTTCAAAATAAATGGCATATTCAGAAAGTATGCAATTTTCTTTTTAGAACTGCTTGCTTTTCTTATTTCAAAACTGTTTTATACAGGTTTGTGAAAACATTTTAAATATTGAACAATACAAAATTAATATTATAAGTTGAAATTAGAAATATATTTTGTTCAAATTTTATTTATGTGCATTTCTGTGATATAATAGAGTTTTCTGAATAAATTTGAACAGAAAAAGATCAAAAGTCAAATCAGAAAAATGCTCTTTGTGTATTTATATAATTTATTTATGTGCATTTCTGTGATATAATAGAGTTTTCTGAATAAATTTGAACAGAAAAAAATCAAAACTCAAATCAGAAAAATGCTCTTTGTGTATTTATATAATATATATATACAGTGATTCTGCTTAATTGGGACAGCTGCGTAATTGGGCCAAATCTCAAAGAACAGAAACCAAACTAATAAATTAATACATAATTTAAATGCTTAATTTGGACAACTTTTCGCTTAATTGGGACAGTAGCAGAAAAGGAATTTTCAATTTTTGATATATTTTAGGGATTTTTTGAAAGTATGGCTACACAATTACTAATCATACACTAATCTTTGTCAAGATGTCAAGAAAAGATTTTACACTCATGTAAAATTGCTTTGCCGAATAAAATTAAAAGCTAGCCATTTAATACAAGCCATGGTAAACTCGCTGAAATAAACTAATATCTACCGGAGAGAGTCTCCTACAACAAGAAAATTAACTGTGTGAGGAGTGGGCAATACAGAAATTAATTCTGGGAACATCCAAAAGAAAACGGAGGAGTGGGCATTAGAGAAAGAAATTCCAGGAACATCGAAAAGAAAGCGTGATGCGGATCCAGAAGTCGAAGAAGCATTAGATCAATGGTTTTCTATAATTAGTGGGCGAGGGGTGAATATCAGTGGCCCAGTGTTGAAGACAAAGACAGAGGAGATCGGTAAAAAGCTAATAATTAGATACCTATTTTAATAAAGCATTAAAATAGGTACCTAATTATTATTATTTTACCTATTATTTATTTACCTACAAATTACATATTTTATTTTAGAATTTATTATTACTTCGTTTAATTGGAACAGCCGCTTAATTGGGCCAAAATGCCTTAATCCCAACGTGTCCCAATTAAGTGGAATCCACTGTATATATATATATATATATAATGTTTACAATATAAAAATCAACAAACCAATTCTAATATTTTCTTTGAATCCATCTGTCTTTTTGCTTTAACTAATTCACTATCAGATGAATGGGTTTCTAAAATGAAATAATTCAATTTATTAGATTTCAATTTTTAAAAGCAATTTTATTTAAAATTTTACCTTTCTGTAATGTTTCTTCTGAAACTGAATCACTTGGTTTTAAAGATTCATCTGCAAGTTTTGGTGGATTATTTTCAGTTGGTATAGTAAGAAAATTAAATAATGAATATTTATCTCTCTTTACTTTTGGTAAGCCAACCATAGTAGAACTATAAAAGAAAAAAATATTTTAAAATTCTTTAGAAATATCATAACAAGCTATATAACCTATCTACTAGATTTTAAAATATCTTTAATTGAAAATATCAATATTTGTCTTATTTGAAAATGTCATAACACATATATGGAAGCAAATCTAGTAGGATTTAAATGGTATCTTGTATTGCAAAATAGTATAACATAGGCCTGCAATGAAAAATTTTTATGCAATTTTCTTTGCAAAATTTTTTCAATATTTCATCTGTTTCTGATATATTTTTGGTCTGAATTCAAAAATACAATAAAAATATATTAAAATAGTTTCCCTATTTGACAATTTATCATCAAATTTAGCAACTTGATGACATTCTGAAAAAGTTGAGAAAATGCCAGATTTCCAAAAATTTTTAAGAAACTACAGTTATCCCTTCTATAACATGGTAGATAGGTTCCTGAAAAACAGCGTGTTGTGTGAAACCGTGTTATATGAAACTCAGAGCCAATGCAAAGGAGAGATATGTTCCAAAACCAATTCAAAACAAATAACTTTCTTTAGTTTCACACAAGAATATTAATAACATGAAACATATAGAAAGAAAAAATATATATATAAGCCCTTAAAAAACAATATACGTAAAATAAAAGGAAAGAAAAATATACAGTCTAAATAACATTCATATGATAATTATATCTTCCTGTTTCGTTAAAACGAGAACATTTTTTTTTTTAACAATATCAACTTCACTTTCTGAACTTTTTCATGCATTTAAAGTTAGTGTCTTTTCTGCTCTCTTTACAACATTTGTAATCTAACCCGCTACAACCCACTAGAAAACAATCGTTCCTTAACACATATCTAAAAAAATTTATAAATAAAACAGTATTTTCACATTCCTCTACCAAAGAATAAAATTTTATTTTTTATCTAAGAACTGAAAGTTTGGAACACAAAATACTCAATTGTTGCCAATTAACTCAATTTCAAATTGAAATCAAAATTAGACTGCATGTCGTCTAGCTCAAAGCCAACTAGCAAAATTGCATTTGTGACTAATTTTAGGAAAGTATTTCTTAATGATTGCATTTTGTGTGTGAATTTACAAAAATTAATGAAAATGTTTTGTGATGTAGGAGAGTAAACATAAATTTCTAAGCGTGTTAAATAAAAACCATGCTGTAAAAGTACCATGTTATATGAGAGTTTCCGAAATTTTCAAATCGTGTTGGAGCGAAACCATGTTGTAGGAAGTCGTGATATAGGAGGGATACCTGTATAATATCCGGTTGGCAAGTCATCAGTTACTATTTAACTCAGCTGTTACTCAATTTTGTGAATGCTAATCATCCAAAACAATTTCTTTCAGTGATTTTGAACCGATTTTTATGTTTCATATCAGCAAATTGAAGTGTTTTGAAAATCTATTAGTAAATTTTAATCCCATTCTTACTCTTTTTAGGAGTTATTAAATTCAATGCCTGTTGTATTATAAGTACTATAATAAGATGTGAATCACAATTAGATATGGGTGTGTCAATAATCTAGATAACTTTTGTTATATTTGTGAGGAATCTGTAATCAAGAAACATCAAAGAAATATAACATCTTTTGTTAGAAAAGTATACCATGCTTTGGATTGAAATTAGGAAATCAAGAAAAACCATGGGCTTCACACAAAGTTTGTTTTATTTGTATAGAGAATCTAAAGAGGTGATCTAAAGGACACTAAGAGGCTAAGATGTAAAATAGCCAAGTTTTATAGTTTCTGTAAATAATTATATTCAAAAATGGCTACAAAATAGGTTCTCATGACTAATTCTATTTAGCCATATATTACAACATAAAAATGTCAAAGCAAGTTGTAAAAAAAAAAAACTGTGAGGAAACAAATCTGAGTTCACTTTTGCATTTACAACCCAAAATTCAAATAAAACCAGCATACAATTTTAAAAAGTTCTTATGATCCTTGATTTTGCAAGCCTGTATAATTTAAGAAAAATGATCTGTTGAAAATAGAATTATTACAAATTAAAGATCATTTTTGAATTGTCAATTGATTATAATTATTATTATAAATTGACATATTGAGAAAAGATCTTAAATTTTGTTTCATAGACAAATTAAAGATTGATTTGAAAAGTGCACAAAAGATCAATTGTAAATTCATCTTAAATAAATATAGACAATATATTTCATGCTTTTTATCTGTATTTCTAATTTAAAATTTAATTAAAATTACCACCCTTTTTGGATTCATACTTTTTCATGTACCTAATATGCATGAAAAAGCATATTGATGTAATAAATAATCTCCAAATAATCTTTTTATGCTGTTGTAGTTCAACTTTGCCATAATGGCCAAAAGTCAGGAAACTGTGATAGTGGTGTCTGGTGTGATTTTGAATCCTCAAGAGCAGTGGTTCTCAACCTTTTTGATACGTGACCCAACATATTTTTTTGAAATCGTATTGCAACCCAATCACTTATTTTATAATATAAAATAAAAAAAAAAGTATATCAGCATGATACTGTATGTAATCAGATCAATTTATAGTACAATGGACTATGAAACTCATATATAACGAAATATAACCATTAACTGTAAATCAAAAGCATACACTGTAATCTTACAATTCAACACAAAAACATACACTTTAACAAAATATAAAATACGATTACTAATTTTAACAGTAAACTGACTACTTAAAAAATGGTAATGTACATACAAAGTTATTCTTATTGCTGTTCTGACAACTGACGATTACACACTAATTCAAAACTGGGAAGGGGAATGTACCGATAATGCCAGGACGGGCAGAACAAACATGCACATAGACTTAATTTTGACATTGTGAATGTAACTTAACTTAATTTAAACAAATTAACTTAAGAAATTAATGTACCAGAAATTAATACCATTCAAAATCTCATAATTAATATTTGAAGTTAATGTAAAAAGATATTTTTTTCTAGTTATTTTATATATATATATATATATAATTAATATTTGAAGTTAATGTAAAAGATATTTTTTTCTAGTTATTTTATATATATATATTGGTATTTTACCAGTTCCTTTGGGACCCATTAGAAATTTAGCGTGACCCAATATTGGGTCGCAACCCAAAGGTTGAGAAACACTGCTCAAGAGGACAACCTCTCATTGTTGATTAAAATCACAATAAACCTAATAAAGGCCAAGTCTAATAATCCATATACACTTGGCCTTTATTCCATATATGATAATCTGATCTGAAACTGAAAACGACTCCACATCTTAAATCTAACAATAACAACACAGTCAGAAAAAATAATAAGATTATTACAATTTAATAAGAGCTTTTTATTACAATTTTATTAGTCACAACTGTGATAGTGGTGTCTGGTGTGATTTTGAATCCTCAAGAGCAGTGGTTCTCAACCTTTTTGATACGTGACCCAACATATTTTTTTGAAATCGTATTGCAACCCAATCACTTATTTTATAATATAAAATAAAAAAAAAAGTATATCAGCATGATACTGTATGTAATCAGATCAATTTATAGTACAATATATATATATATATTTAGTTTTGAATTATTTTCTATATTTAAGAATGAAAAAAATCATGAATCCTAAACTTAATTATTGGGAGATTTCTTTTTTATATTCTTATTGAAATATTTTTTTGCTTATCAGATATAATATTTTTACAATATTTTCTGTCAATTGTAATTATTTGTTGGTTTTGAAAACATTTTTAACAAATGAAGTTTATATTGTGATATACATAAACAGGTAGTCCTCAACTTACAATGGGATTCTGTTCCAAGGTTTGTCATAAGTTGATTCTGAAGTCAAGGAGTTTTTTAATTCTTCATTTGTTTAATTTCTGTTTTAATATTTTCATAAATTAAGTTTCTGTTTAGCTTAAAACAATTAAACAAAGCTTTCCTCACCACCTTTTCTGCATTGAAATTTTCATCAATAGTATTATTTCTCTAATGAATATGAGAGTTACGATGAGATTCAGTAATAAGGTTTTGCTTGCTGACTAATGGCAAAACTGCAATGTGTATATAAAAGCAATGTGATATATTTGTGTATATGCAAGCAGCAAAGTTGAATTAGAGAATTTTTTGTAGTAATTTTTGGCCGTTGTGTGAATTGTTATAAGTCGAGGATTACTTGTAATTTGAAATTTTAATTTTTTGATGTTTAAGAATAAGTATTCCCAATCACATTGTGATTGTTTTACAATGTCTTACTATATGTTCTATTGTGCTATATTATTTTTCTTATAATATTTTTAAAAATACAGGTAATCTTTGACTTACAACCAGTTCCTATTTACAACAGTGATGCCATTGATAAGTTCTGCTGTTAATCAATGCAATTGACCTGGGATCAATTCCAGGATCCAGTGGTCTGATATATGGAAAACGTAGTATGATAATCTTTAATACTTACTTAGCTCACATAACAGGAAAAGTTTTTTAATCAATTCAAATGTGTTCAGCCTATCTTAGAGGCCCTCATCAGTATTCTCTTATTCAATGTATTGAGTAAGAGAATACTGAACAGGAAGTGCTAAAAAGCTATAGTATGATACTTTTTTGTGTCTGATTCCTGTAGTTTTTTGTTTTATTTTCATTAAGGTAATATATAATGTCCTAGTAAAATTTATTTGTGAAAAATCCATAAATTTTGGGCATTTCTGACTTATTATAATGGGGTTCAAAATTTTTGAAACCAAACTCTGTCATAGGTCGACTATCTATATATAATTTGTAAAGGTTTTTTTTCTTTATTGATGATATTAGTTTGTATTCGTATGCTATTTATATTAAAATTTCTATATATTTTTATATTTTACATCCTTCTCTATACTTCTGACCTCTGTTCAGTGGAATTCTTACTGATATTCAACTAACAACAGCAATTTTTTTATGCCATGATTTCTATTTGAATGGTAAACAAGGCAATTCACAATGAAATAGCATTTGGAATCACAATAAATAAGGTGCAAGTTTATTTTCTGCACTTGGTTGAAATTGAATAAGTCTGTAAGCATTTAATTTATTCAATTACTGCATTTTTCATAGGGAATTTTGGAGGTATTGTGTTGTCATTATCTGATTTTGATTCTACTTCTGCTTCTGCACACTTTTAATGGAGTTGACAATGTCTTCATCATTTAAAATTTCACATATTTCAACATTGTCATATACTGTTATATGATTCAAAAGAGCTATATCAATATCAATTATAGATAAAACATTAGCTAATTCTATATGAGAAGGACCTATTTCACTTGTGACTACATTATCTACAACTAATTGAATAAATCCTGCATGTTGAAAACAATTCATGGCAGAAAACATGTTAATTTCGTAAGATTCATCTTTATCCATAGAATTTAAAATTTGATTGATTAGTCTTTATCAATAGCATTATTTAAGATTGCAAGCTATTCCCTGATCCATAGATTGTAACTTAAGACATTGTATTTGGAGAGAGATAAAAATCCATTCAAAATTAAAGTCATTTTTCTTGCAAAAATAAAAAGGTTTTACTAATTATTATCAAGAATCAGTAAAACCTTTTTATTTTGGTAAGAAAAATGACTGTTTAATTTTCTAGCCCAATTACAAAAAAAATATTGAAAGTGATCCATAAATTTTTATTAGCAATGTAATTAACCAGAAGTAAATTTTAAACATTTTTTTTTTAACTTAATCCAAAACAAGAAAGTGTTATTTAAGGCGCTGGGATCTCTCATCAAATTAACAAAACTTTATAGTAAATATAATGTTAAATTAATATAATTGAAAAGATGAATTTGGCTAATGACTTCATTAGATTTTCCTTTATCTGACTTGTAGGATTTGTTTCCATATAAATGATACACAGACAGCCATATCTTAGGAAAAAATTGATTACCGTATTATTATTAAAGCTTTTCATCTAATTGCATATCTTGCTGCACAAAGAACAGGAATGAAGACTAAAAAAATTTGCTACTCTGTATTTTTCTGAAATTGTAATCATTTACTTAGATAATCCAGTACTTCATTTGATTTCTACAATTTTATATCTAATCATTCTTAGTGTTTCAGTTTCAATATTGATGAAATATAATTAAAATTGTTTTTCTTATTATAATAAATAATAATAATAATAATTAAAAATATAAATCATTTTCCTTCTATCATCTTTTTAGACAAGATGGATCTGTAAAAATTTTGACAAAGGGAGACAATAATTCAGTTGATGATCGAGGTCTTTATGCACCAGGTCAGTTGTGGTTAGAAAAGAAAGATATAGTTGGAAGAGCTCGTGGGTAAGTAAATGATTATATGCTTATTAAAATAAAATATTTGACCTATTTAAATTAATCCAAAATAATAAAGCTATCTACAGGAAATTTATCTATATTCAGAAATATTTCCAGTCTTTCATTAAGGATTCTTCAGCTGGAACATTCTTTAAGGATAACTTAAATTATTCTTGTAGAGAACAATAATACTTTGAGTTAATTTATAAACTGCAAATTTTGTTTGAATTCAGGATGACATCATTCTAATATAATATGCTGATTAATACTTTGATTAATGGGTATTCAAACATCATTTGGGTATCTTGGTAATGGAAAAAATATTTAATTTGTTATGATTATAATTTTTGTTGCTGATTTTGAGAGATTTTTTTAATCAATGTGGCCATTTTTGTTAGGAATTAGAGCAGTGGTTCTCAATGTGGGGCAGATGTCCCACAGAGGGACAATTTGATTTTTAAGGGGGGAATTTGAGAATGAATTATTAACAGTAAATTTTTTGCATTTCTTATGGTTCTATGGACTTCATATATATTTATATAAATATATATTGTGACATATATACATTTTTAAAATTAAAATCAGAATATGGCAGTTTTGAAACTTTATTTGCTGTTTTTTTCATATCAATTCGTATCATTATTATTTTTTTTAACAATTTCTAAGCTGATTTCTTCCTCGGTACTTCAACTGTCCTTTCGTTCTTTTATTTTTCTTTTTCATGGCAATATTCTTTGGAAGCTTATTTATACCAACTTAATGACCTTTTAGGCTTCCTCCATCTGAATAGGAGTTCATTTTTTGAATAATAAAAATTATATGTCACAAGTGGGCATCAGGATTTTAGAGATGCTTAGGTGGGGCATGGCCAGAAAAAGGTTGGGAACCACTGAATTAGAGTGAAAATGTATTGTCATCCCTGTTATCAAATTGAACAAATACTAAAGTGGGTGAAACAAATTTGAAAGTTTTTATCAAATTTGATTAAAAAAATTTGAAAATTTTTGATTATACAGTTGGTTTCAAAAAGATGTTCATATGCTTTGCAGGGTTGTGCTTAAAGGAAGTTGATTGGTTATAAAGTCTGTCAATTCAAATTTGCATCATGAAAGCTAAAAATGGACATCTCCATTCTGACTAGGAATAGGAGTGATATATATGATTGGGATGGATTGATTACAGCACTTTCAACTGAAAAGACTAATCACTGTTCACTATTTCAATCAAGACAGACTTACTAGTTAGGAATTGAGTAAATAGATAACACACATTAATATCATTTTTTGAATTTTGAACATTGATAATTATTTATAGATTTATATTTTCAAATCTCTAATATGCTAATTTATTATAAATAATAATAATAATAATAATTAAAAATATAAATCATTTTCCTTCTATCATCTTTTTAGACAAGATGGATCTGTAAAAATTTTGACAAAGGGAGACAATAATTCAGTTGATGATCGAGGTCTTTATGCACCAGGTCAGTTGTGGTTAGAAAAGAAAGATATAGTTGGAAGAGCTCGTGGGTAAGTAAATGATTATATGCTTATTAAAATAAAATATTTGACCTATTTAAATTAATCCAAAATAATAAAGCTATCTACAGGAAATTTATCTATATTCAGAAATATTTCCAGTCTTTCATTAAGGATTCTTCAGCTGGAACATTCTTTAAGGATAACTTAAATTATTCTTGTAGAGAACAATAATACTTTGAGTTAATTTATAAACTGCAAATTTTGTTTGAATTCAGGATGACATCATTCTAATATAATATGCTGATTAATACTTTGATTAATGGGTATTCAAACATCATTTGGGTATCTTGGTAATGGAAAAAATATTTAATTTGTTATGATTATAATTTTTGTTGCTGATTTTGAGAGATTTTTTTAATCAATGTGGCCATTTTTGTTAGGAATTAGAGCAGTGGTTCTCAATGTGGGGCAGATGTCCCACAGAGGGACAATTTGATTTTTAAGGGGGGAATTTGAGAATGAATTATTAACAGTAAATTTTTTGCATTTCTTATGGTTCTATGGACTTCATATATATTTATATAAATATATATTGTGACATATATACATTTTTAAAATTAAAATCAGAATATGGCAGTTTTGAAACTTTATTTGCTGTTTTTTTCATATCAATTCGTATCATTATTATTTTTTTTAACAATTTCTAAGCTGATTTCTTCCTCGGTACTTCAACTGTCCTTTTGTTCTTTTATTTTTCTTTTTCATGGCAATATTCTTTGGAAGCTTATTTATTATTTTTTTTAACAATTTCTAAGCTGATTTCTTCCTCGGTACTTCAACTGTCCTTTCGTTCTTTTATTTTTCTTTTTCATGGCAATATTCTTTGGAAGCTTATACCAACTTAATGACCTTTTAGGCTTCCTCCATCTGAATAGGAGTTCATTTTTTGAATAATAAAAATTATATGTCACAAGTGGGCATCAGGATTTTAGAGATGCTTAGGTGGGGCATGGCCAGAAAAAGGTTGGGAACCACTGAATTAGAGTGAAAATGTATTGTCATCCCTGTTATCAAATTGAACAAATACTAAAGTGGGTGAAACAAATTTGAAAGTTTTTATCAAATTTGATTAAAAAAATTTGAAAATTTTTGATTATACAGTTGGTTTCAAAAAGATGTTCATATGCTTTGCAGGGTTGTGCTTAAAGGAAGTTGATTGGTTATAAAGTCTGTCAATTCAAATTTGCATCATGAAAGCTAAAAATGGACATCTCCATTCTGACTAGGAATAGGAGTGATATATATGATTGGGATGGATTGATTACAGCACTTTCAACTGAAAAGACTAATCACTGTTCACTATTTCAATCAAGACAGACTTACTAGTTAGGAATTGAGTAAATAGATAACACACATTAATATCATTTTTTGAATTTTGAACATTGATAATTATTTATAGATTTATATTTTCAAATCTCTAATATGCTAATTTAACTATACTGTATTTGTGTTGCTGCCCCTAGCATTTCGCTTCGCGACCCCATTTGGGGTCGCGACCCATAGTTTGAGAAACTCTGATCTATATACTTTTTAGGATAAGTCTAAAATATTTGGAAATTTTGATCAGAATTGACAGTTGATGAATAAAACCTTTCTGACTAAAACTTATTTCTTTTTTTATACATATATTATTAGAAATAATAAATTATTTTATAGAAATTTCTATAAAATTATAATAAATAGTGAGAGAGAACTGACAAAGCAAATAGGTTGGGAAATGATTGACAATAACATTGTTTACTTTCAATCATAAAATTTTCAATGATATATGGTTATTTGAGAAAGATATTTTATAAAAATTGTTTCCTATAAGAAACTGTGTTATAATATTGTATATGCATTTTATATATTTAAGCATATATGAAATAATAGCTAAATCATGAAGAAATAATGCATTTTTTCAAAAACCAGATTGAAATAGGAATTTATATTATTAGTGTAATTAATGAAAATGATATCTATTTCTAAAATAGGATTATTGTTTTGATACAATTTCTAGTAGCCTATATACTACATGAAATGGCAAATTTTTGCTGTATACAGGTAATCTTTGACTTATGATAGTGATATCATTGATAAATTCTGCTATTGATCGATGCAATTGATTTAGGTTGGATTCCCAGATCTAGAAAGTCAGATATATGGAAAGCATCATTTATTATGTCTGTTTTTTAAGTTTATTAAGATAATTTATAATGTCCTAATAAACATTCATAGCGAGAAATTCACAAATTTTGGGCATTTCCAATTTCTGACTATTTCTGATTTATGATGGCAGAGTTTGAAATTTTTGGAATTGAACTCAGTCGTAAGTCAAGGACTACTTGTACTGTCTTACATACAAAAGAAACTTGATTAGTGGAAATAATTGAGACTGTGATCACTTCAGATACCAAAGAACTCGGTTAAAAATGACTTTGTTGAAAGTTGCCATATATTTATAATATTTTTTTCCTGAATTTAAATAAACAATTAACTGCAAGCATTGTCTTTTGCTCTATAAATAAGGTTGTGGAATCGTATCTTCAGATTTATAAAAGTACAATAAAATAAAAAGAACTATATTCTATACACTTACAAACAGTTGTAGTTCACATTTAATGATCTAGCTTAAAATGCACTTACTGAAAATTAATTGTGGAATATGTTATTTTTTGTTTTTGTCTTTCATCTCAAAAGATAAGCAAGAGAACACTTACTCCATATTATCACTTAGCCATTTTATCTCCTTGACATTTCTATGTAGTTTGGTTGAGATCTTGGATAATGGAAATGTAGTTATTTGAAGTTATTGTATTTGTTCTTTTATATTTCTTTTCTTTTTTTAAAAAATGTAGTAATTTGTATTCAAAGTGAGATCAAAAATGATACCAACAATATTGGAAATTAAGATTGATATTTAATTGCAATTAATATTTAGTTATGATTTATTTATTCAACTTCTAAAATGCTTTAAAGAGATTTGATATCTTGGACTCATTTATTATCATTTGATAATAGAAAAAAATTAAAATTTTTTTTTCCACAAATATTTCATATATACAGGGTGTATCTTACCACCTATTCCACTTTTTTTTCTCGGAAATGCGATAAGGTAAGAAATAAGAAGAAAAATTTTGATCACCAAAGTGTATCCAAAGAATCAAATAGTCATGACAAAAATTTTGTGAGCCCTCCAGAAGTATGGGCACAAAGGGTCAACTTTGAAATCTCCAATGAAAACATAATGGCTCTGATTTTGCTATAATTGGATAGAACTGTAAAAACAAACAACTTTTGTTTTGAAAGTTTTTTAATATCTACAGATTGTGAGATATCACAAAAAAGATGTTGCTGTATGTATTGCCAATTGGGCTATTCAAGCAATAAGAAAAAGAATCTGATAGAGGGCATTTGTGTATCCTGCAAAACACTACTGAAGCAGCAAAGAGCAGTATTATGCAGATTAAGGTACTTGGTAATAGTACTCGAACCTACAAGTGCAACAAGTCTTTCGCCATCACAGTTCGGCACAGAGCTATACTCAAGAGCAAGAGTTTCCCGACTTGTTTCAGCTTTTTATTAGTAAACCATAGAATGCACAGACACTCTCTGTCAGATTCTTCTTCTGCTTATTGCTTGAATAGCCTAATCGGCAGTGCATATAGCAATATCTTTTTTTGTGATATCTCACAATCTGTAGGTAATATTAAAAACCTTTCAAAACAAAATTTGTTTGTTTTTACAGTTCTATCCAATTATAGCAAAATCAGAGCCATTATGTTTTCATTGGAGATTTCAAAGTTGACCCCTTGTGCCCATACTTCTGGAGGGCCCACAAAACTTTTTATCACGAGCATTCAATTCTCCAGATATACTTTGGTGATCAAAATTTTTCTCTTTATTTTCTACTCATTACGTTTCTGAAAAAAAAATAATAATACAGATGGTAAGATATACTCTGTTTATATACATTTCTAAATACTTAAAATCTCAGATAATTTTGAGTAATAAAATAATCTACTTATATGTAAAAAGTAAATACAGATATTCCCTAGTTTATATATTTCCAACTTTATGTAAAATGTATTCCATAATTTTTTCCATAATACAAAATAGCTACTGTAATTGTAAATTACAAGTACTGTCTGTCCAGCTTAGCCGCGACCATCGACGCAAGTTCGCGTGCGCTAACTGAATGAGTCCAGTGACAAAATAGGGATGACAGCTTTTCTCACATGGATGTTTTCAAACGCAAGATAACTGAAGTTGAATGGAAGCTTATTGTAAGCGTGTGCTAACTGAACGAGTCCAGTGACAAAATAGGGATGACAGGTTTGCGTGCACTAACTGAACGAGTCCAATGACAAAATAGGGAGGACAGCTTCCTCTTCCGATCTGAATGAGTCCAGTGACAAAATAGGGATGACAGCTTTGCATACATTGGATGTTTTCAAACACAAGATAACTGAAGTTGAATGGAAGTTTATTGTAATTTCGAATGCTAAGTGATTAGTTTCGACGTTGGAAATAGTATATTTAACAGAACTTAATATTAATTCAATAATTTTTATCTAATAAAATATAATTATTATATATATCCGGAATAAAATTAACGATATATAACGATAACGATATAACTTGTTACACTTTTAGTAAACATATCTGCTATATTTTCATTTGTAGGACAATATTCAAGTTCAGTTATACTATTCTGTATTTTTTCTCTGATAAAATGAAGTTTTACATCCATGTGTTTTGTTCATCCTATATGAATTGTCTAGCTATTTTGATGGCTGATTGTGATAGCCAATCAGCCATCAAAATGTAGACTTTTAGAATTTTTACATCAGATAAATCAATATCCTTAAGAAACTGACATAGACTCATTGTTTCTTTTGTTCCTAATGCCAATGCACAATATTCAGCTTCTAT
This sequence comes from Olivierus martensii, assembly GCA_000484575.1. Lineage (NCBI taxonomy): Eukaryota > Metazoa > Arthropoda > Arachnida > Scorpiones > Buthidae > Olivierus > Olivierus martensii. The sequence continues at coordinate 14,488 of AYEL01087464.1, read as the reverse complement.
TGATGACAAAGTCACTGTTGGTTGTTTTTTAGCTAGCCATATTACCAGACATCCATGCAGTAATAATATAATGCCACTGAATGAACATCTATCGAAAACATCGCTTCCCCAATCTGCATCCACATAAGTTTCTATCATATTGTCATTTTCTTTGAAACACAATTCTTTATTTTTAGTCGAATTTAAGTATTTAAATACTCGCTTAACTGCAATCCAGAAATTCAATTTGAAATTTTTCCGGATTTAGCTGGCGCACCCTGTATATATATTCCCATTGAGGATAAGAATGAAATGTGTTTGCCTAAATGTGATTTTTTTTAAGGTTAAACTCAGAAAAGATTTCATATTGAGAGATTAGCAGCAATATTTTATGAAAAATAATTTGCAAAGATAACTATGATATTGAAAGACAAATTCTTTTGATATTGTAGTAGTTACAGATTACAAATAACAGAATCAGTAGAACAAATATATATAATAATATGCAAATTAAATATCGAAAGATAACTATGATATTGAAAGACAAATTCTTTTGATATTGTAGTAGTTACAGATTACATATAACAGAATCAGTAGAACAAATATAGATATTTAATTTGCATATTATTATATATAAATTTAATTACATTGTTTTAAAAATAATAAATTTTAAAATATATTGTATACAGTAGACCTGTATAAACAGATTTCTAAACTGCGGATTTTTATAATCCGATGAAATAGTTGTTTAAAGTTGCCATAGAAATGAAATAAACATTGTTTGGTTTTTATTGCAATCAATAGATATTAAATACTATATTAATGAGAATCGTTTGGAATAGTTTTAATTTTATTATGATCGTGGAGAGTTATGCATTTTCAAATAAAACATCTTTACATGCATAATCCATATTATAGCCCATGTAGCTCATGTAACACTGATTTATATAACACAGAATGTATCTCAAGTGTTATACAGGGACCAAATGTATAGTATTTAATATAGAAATACTATGCAAATTTTGACATCACTTCCTCTTTTTCCACTTCTTATTGGAGAACTAATATTTATTTGTATATAAATGATTATGAATCATTTATAAATATTAAATTTATAAGCAAGCACTTTTTGCATTTTTGCAGTGCGAAAATGTGCTTGCTGTATAGTGTTTTTATTTGAATTTAAGTAGAAGCAGTTTAAAAAGTTTAATATGTCTATTAAATTTATAAAATGTTAATACAAACATTATATTCTTAATAACTGAAAACAATAAAATAAAATACTTCACATAATCACCGTTATGTTATTGCAAGTTGTTTGACAACTTATCTCAACTATTTGTATAGTTTTGATCGTATAATGCTGCATTTTGCCTAAATTAATAACAGCATAGATTAATTTGTAATAAATGCTCAAAATCAGTTTCAGACAAAATAATTGAACACCTGCAATTAAGCCTACATAACCCCATTGATTAGATAAAATAAATGGAATTGTCCAAAGCTCTTGAGACTTCTTGAGATTCAAATCAATTTGAAAGTCTCTCAAGATTGGGCTGAACATCTTCCACCTAAGTGAACACCTTTTTGGAACAAACTGTATCTATAATAATGCACTTATATAGTGTTTCTTTTATACAGGAAGGCCTCGATTAGTGTGAGTTCAAACCCCATTGATTAGATAAAATAAATGGAATTGTCCAAAGCTCTTGAGACTCAAATTGATTTGAATCTCAAGAAAAGTCTCTCAAGATTGGGCTGAACATCTTCCACCTAAGTGAACACCTTTTTGGAACAAACTGTATCTATAATAATGCACTTATATAGTGTTTCTTTTATACAGGAAGGCCTCGATTAGTGTGAGTTCAAATAATGCGATATTCGATTAGTACGACTTATAAAAATGATACCGTTTTTCACTTAGTGCGAGCAAATATTCGATTAATGCGAGTTGTGAGCATAGACCAGTCTTATTAACAAAGGTCTGTCTTCTTTTATGATGCCAATTAACAAATTAATGTTAATTTTCGGTTAGTAAAACCGGATGAGGAGCAGTCCAAGAAAAATCACTTGGCTTTGAACTTCATAAGCCATCTTTGAACACCAGAAAGATGGGCTTTTTTTGCCATTAGCTATTATTTGCCTATTATACTGCTGTACTACCCACATTATTTATTTTCTTTTGTTTATTATCTGATTTCTGTATTTAAAAAAAAACTTGTGAAAAAAAATTGTTATTTATTATTTGCTGTCGTATTCTGCTAATAAACAAATAGAAAACTTGTTAAAAATTATGATTTCTTTATTTAAAATAAAACTTGTGAAAAAATTTCTTTTGTTATCATTTGCTGTCATATTCTGCTAATAACAAAAAGAAAACTTCTTAAAAATTTCTCATTGGTTCATTAACTTCGCTTATTAATTCTATCTGTTAAAAATGTCTCATTGGTTCATTAACTTAGCTAACTAGTTCTATCTGGAACTAATTTGCTGATTCAATAAAGCTGCAATGCTTAATCACAAATCGGACTATCTATTTAATTCTTGACCCAGGATTGGCGGCCAGGCGTGCTCAATTTCCACTTTCAATTCGCTATTTTATTTGATGCAATTCCTGGAAAGTTATTAATTTAGATGTTGAACAACGATGTAAAATATGAAAATAGATATTTATTAAACAGTATTGTAGTTATTCATCATTAGGTTGGCTAATGGCCGGAATCTCTCAAAGCAAGAACCAATTACCATATTTTACATAAACAGTGGGTGATCGGTTAACGAACATAATCCGTTCCAAGAAAATGTTTATCTTTAATACATTAGGTGATCAGTTAATGAACATAATCCGTTCCAAGATAATGGATATATATATATATACAGAGGGTGATCGGTTAATGAACATAATTCGTTCCAAGAAAATGTTCGTTATCCAAATTGTTCTAACGAACATAATCCATTCCAAGATAATGTGCATTATCCAAATTGTTCATTAACCGATCATCGATTTACCATAGGATTTAATGGGAATTTGATTAATTCATTCTGGGGACCCCAAAAAACATATAGTAAGAAATTATATAATTTCTTACTGTTTATTTATATGTAATAACAGTAATATATACATATAATAGATGAAAATGCAAGACTATGTAATTATTTTCCGATAAAGAATCTGCTCAATATCGATTGCTTTTCTCTCTCCTCCAGAATTTTTTGGAAGTGGATTAATAGCATTGTCATGATAGAGATCCCCAAATCTATTGACATTAACCTGGTATGGATGTCATTCTAACAACAAAAAATTGTAAAATCTCTCTCTTACCTTCTTTAATAAATCTTTGATTTGTTTTAAGTTGTCTCCGAGTTCATTTTAATAGGGAAAAACTACTGTTCTTTCATCCTTACCCATAAGTCCATGAATGCACAAGTCCAAAGTCTGTCATTCTGCTAGGTTAGTTAAGCCAAAATATCTTCATAGAATATTTTTATCTGGCAGCGGCCACTTATAGAGCCACCATCATCACAAGCTGACCAACACCTATGATCAGGTCAACCATAAGATTAAAGGATGGGTTTCAACGGTCCGAAACCAAATCCCTCCTAAAAAATTGGAGGAATGGGATCCCGGATCTTCCAGAATTGTAAGCCACAACTTTACCAGCAGCCATCCGGCTCATCGAGAATGGTGAGCCACAGCTTTACCACGCAGCCATCTGGCTGATCTTTTTCGGTCAGTCCGTGGGTCCCACAGTTTGTTCTGTGAAGTGTTCGTTAACTGATCACCCACTGTAGTTAATACTTCGATTAGTGCGAATTTGAATAGTGCGAGAAATTCGTGTAACCCATTATTTGCATTAATCGAGGCCTACCTGTACTTTAAATTCATTTAAACTGGTGGTTATTTCTGCAAAAGATACTGGTAAAATAATTTCTATGAATCAAATGTTAGCAATTAAGTATTGAATACTTGTAATCCAATATTTTTTTCATAATGAAATTTTCAGTATGGTTGTTATATTAAAATCAGTGGATTATTTTTATGTTGAATATTGCTAATCCTTTAACAATTATTAAATTCTTAAAATTTTTGCATAGTGATCACTATTAATTTTTATTATATCTTTCTTTAGATTTGTTCCATATGTAGGAATAGTTACAATATTAATGAATGATTATCCAAAATTAAAGGTAAATATTTTAATATATGTATTTCTAAATCTAAAAGGCTTATTTTTATTGGTATGTCTTAACATTATGATTATTTTCCATGCAGTATGCTGTCCTAGGATTGCTTGGTCTTTTTGTATTGATACATCGAGAATAGCAGAAAATATAATTTTCCAGTCAGTCATAATTTTAAGGCATTCACTAAAGTGATTAAACACTTTATTTAACATCATTATAGCATTATCTTCTTATGTTGGCTACATTTTTAAAGAGAAAGTTTATCAAATGAGGAAAAAAAATCATTTGATGCCAATCAATATTATCAAGGAAAATTTATGTAATGTATATTCTCTTATTACACTATGTTAATACATTTGCATTGTCTGATGTTTTCATTTTGTAAGAGGAAAAGTAAGTTGTAATTTTTCTCATTAAAGTGATTGCCTTGTTTTTAAGTCATTTATTCAGATTATTTTGCAAACAGTAACAGTTCAGAGAAAGAAAGAAAAATTATTTGTTGTCTATAAAATTTCATATTATTGTAACAAAACACGCAGTGCCTGCCATGTTTTTCATGCATAAAATTTACTATGTCATTTGTCAATCCGTGTTTTGATGAACATCTTATTCAATATGAAACGGAGAAGGGGGAATTTTCCAACATATACAGTATTTATTGGGTAGACAGATTTATAGATTTTTTCATTATATGAATATTGTATCATTCCACAGTAACAAAGACTGTTTATATACTGTTAAATATTAATTTTAAGAAGCATGTTAGTACATGTTATTGAATGACTAGATAAAAAGGTAATTGTCGTTTCCTAATTATATAATGTAAGTAAGTGTGATATATCTTTAGATTTCTATTAAATTTTTTTCTTTGCTACTTTATATGAAATTTTTATTTTATCATTCACAGTATGAATTTATTTAAATATTTTATAAACGAATTGTACTGAATCAGGTGGTGCTTTTTGTATTTAATTTGAATAAAATAATTTTTAAGTTTATAGTTACTCTTTAAAATGTGAACAGTTAACTGTAATTTTTTTGTAATAATTAGTAAAGATGGATTTCTTATATAAAATATTTTTCATTTTTTAACACATTTTTAAATTAATATTTAGTTACTATAAAAACATAAAATGAAAGTCATAAAGGCATGAGTCATTGGCAAATGATTTGAATAAAATATGTTAGTGAATGCATTTCAAATCATAAATGGGATTGAAAAATAATTAAAATTTTGAACAATGTTCACTATACAAAATATTTAAATTAAAACTGCATTAATTTATTATTAAGTCAGAATTATTCTCATTTTTCAGTGTGAATACACCAACAGTAAATATTGTTAATTTTTGAAAGATATGGACATGGAAGACCAGTAATGAGAATCTTTGCAGTAAATAGCAAATATTGAGTAACTTGTTTTCATATCTACTTTTAAAGAATGATGATATGTTTCCAAGTTAAACTTTACAGTAAACTTAACACTTTAACTCAACAGGAAAACTTATCTTTACTGAATATTTTTAATGATTTGTATTTAAGTAAAAGTTGAATTTACCTAAATACAACAAAAAAATCATATCTGAATCCTTTTTTATATAAAAGTTTTATAAACAATAAATTCGTACTTTTTCATGATTTAAGTTATCACTAAGAATATATCATTTAAATAGTAAGTATTAAAGTAGGTAAATTCAAAACTTGATTTTTTTAAAATAATAACAAAGTATATACTTCCATAATATCAAATTCCTTAGTACAATTAGTGAAATACTCTCTAACCACAAAAAGAAAATTTCTAATAGCAACAGTTCTAATGTTTCAGATTATAAAATACATTATTAGAAAATGCCGGATTATATGATTATACTATAGTTCAGAATTTATTTGAAATTTGCCGAATTGAGAGCTGATTCGAATTTTGAACAATTTGCACATCTCTATTTTATATACTAATAATGTTTAGTTTTCAATAAAAACACTCCTTTTGATAAAAATAGTATCTCTTATTATTTGGTTTGAGAGAACCCCCTGAGGAATTTTGAATATTGCTTCATTATAAATAACAAGTATATATTAAATCATTTAAATTGTTAAAGAAAGAAAAGTAAGATTTCATGGGTACTGACATATTAATTGATTATATCCAAAACTTTACAATTAAAAATCATATTTATTTTATTCTTATAAAAGTTTTTTGCATTCAACATTCTATTATTTATACATTATTTGCTGATGATAGCTTAGTAAAGTTGAAAGTTCAATTCTATTAAAGTATATATTTCCACTTTTGATGTGTGCTGAGTAATTCATGATTGTATAAAATTTACTATAATTCGACTTTATCATCATTCATCCTTAAATATTTCCAGAAAACAAATATCCTAAAAAAATTTCTACTTTCGATCATAGTAATATTTTTGAATCAAATGCATTGTCGAAAATAACTTTTTGTATTATTTTGTTCTTATTTAAAATATATTTATATACTATAAATCATTTATTATTGAGATAGTTATTCTTTAAAAACAAATATCAAACAAAGCAAAAATTTTCTATTTTTTTTTTTTATTGCTGCATTTTTTTAAGTTAGAAATTCTTTATTTTATTACATTTTTTAATAGTATTGCCTAATTATAAAAATAAAATTAAACTATCATCATCAGTTGCTATAAGTAACAAAGTAAATATTGGTTTTCATCAATCTAGATACATTAGTACAAAATTTTTTAATTGGCCACGATTTAATCTATTAATTATCAAAACTGAATCTATTTAGTTTTTTCTTCTTTTTAAACTTTGCTATAGAAGCATTTGGCCAGATTTAATCCTAAATTTATTTTTTCTTGACATAGCTTAAACTGTTTAATCTTTTATTCCAATGTCTTTGCATTAATACTTAATTACAGCATATCAATGATTTTAAAATTGGCTTCAGCAGTCTAAAACAATGTTTTATTGTGCTATACAAAATTATTATTAAAGGAAATCATATATCCAACTTTTTTATATAAAATATCATAGAAATAGTTTTCTTAAAATTTGGCATTTTATTTGACTATAATTCCAGCAATTACAATTATAATCAATATGCCTTATTTATTAACTTAGAATTTATTTTTCCTAACATATTTACATAAATTTTAAGAATTATTTTCATCTTGTTACTTGTTCCTCTTTTTCATTATCCTTTATATCTATAATAATAAACACTAATTTAAACATAAAATCTAATATATATTAAATAAACTTCAATGTACATAAATTTATTCAAGAGTTTAGTAAACTTGCAGCAAGATGAAATTGCTATATACTAACATATGAATCTTAGTAATGTTTTCACAATTCATTGGGATAACTATAGCAGCCATTAATTTTTTATTCATTAAAATCAGAGTTAAACTATTAATTTCTGTACTGTCATTGGTTTACATTTTAGTCAATTATATTACTGTTACAAATAACAAAAAAATTTGTTAATATTTAAATTTTTACAAAAAGATATATAGAGATCTTGTGTTAATAATAGACATCATCAAATGACATTATAGTAAAACTACAAAAGAATTGTAAAAGTGTTTTCAGTTAAATGTTTCTAGCGTGAAACTATCTGTTGAAAAGAATTTTACTCTCTAACATATTATTGAATTTCAGTAGAAGCTGTAGTTCCAAACATGATCAGTCTTAAAACTTTTTCATTTACCAGTAATGAACAATTAAAAAAATATCTTCACAATTGGGCAGATTTAAGCATGGTCTTTATGGGCTCCGGTTCAGGGTCCCATTCAATCAAAGGGCCCCCTTTGCATTCAAAAAATAAAAATTTATTTTTTTTGGGCTCCAGTTCAGGGTCCCATTCAATCAAAGGGCCCCCTTTGCATTCAAAAAATAAAAAAATAAAAATTAAAAAAAAAATAAATGTTTTTGTACCTAGATAAAGTTAAAATTGGTTTGCAACACTGTTGGATTTGAATAAAATATTAAATAACAGTAAATAGTAAATACAGCTCTGTAGTCGGTAAAATCAAAATATACTTTGCCACATTATTTGTATAATTGACAAATACAATGTCAGAATTGGAGTGCATATCTAGCTGCTCTAAAGCATGTTAGTTTAGCATAACTTTCACCATTAGGTTAATTTGGATTAATTTAATAGGCCCCCAAAGTTAGCAGTCTACCTCTGTTCACAATCTTCCCTTAACAGCAATTACAGGCACTCAATGGGTTAATACTGCAGTTATATTCCATACCGCTGCTGGAAAGCAAATCACAATATTTTTTTCATTTATTAGTGCTTATAAAAGCCTAAAAACATGTTTACAGTATCATTATTTAAGTGTGAAATATAGTGCTAGGCCTAAAAAGCTTGCCCAAATGACTGTGCAATAAAGCATTTGCTTACCACTCTTGGAAGATCCAGGTTTAATTCTGAGTCTCAGACTTGCTTTATAGGAAGGCCATATTTTTAAAAGCAGAGTACAGTAAGACCCCATTTAACGCGGGGGATACGTATCGTTCCAAGAAAACAAAGTGCTAAATGAAACAGCATTAAACGAGGTTATGTTAACATGGAAATAATGAAGATAGATGAAACAGGACAGTGAATAAAAAAATAGAAATAACATAGCATTTTTTTAAATTTTATTTAATTCTGAGTCTCAGACTTGCTTTATAGGAAGGCCATATTTTTAAAAGCAGAGTACAATAAGACCCCATTTAACGCGGAAGAAAGAAAAGTAAGATTTCATGGGTACTGACATATTAATTGATTATATCCAAAACTTTTATAAGAATACAATTAAAAATCATATTTATTTTAAAGTTTTTTGCATTCAACATTCTATTATTTATACATTATTTGCTGATGATAGCTTAGTAAAGTTGAAAGTTCAATTCTATTAAAGTATATATTTCCACTTTTGATGTGTGCTGAGTAATTCATGATTGTATAAAATTTACTATAATTCGACTTTATCATCATTCATCCTTAAATATTTCCAGAAAACAAATATCCTAAAAAAATTTCTACTTTCGATCATAGTAATATTTTTGAATCAAATGCATTGTCGAAAATAACTTTTTGTATTATTTTGTTCTTATTTAAAATATATTTATATACTATAAATCATTTATTATTGAGATAGTTATTCTTTAAAAACAAATATCAAACAAAGCAAAAATTTTCTATTTTTTTTTTTTATTGCTGCATTTTTTTAAGTTAGAAATTCTTTATTTTATTACATTTTTTAATAGTATTGCCTAATTATAAAAATAAAATTAAACTATCATCATCAGTTGCTATAAGTAACAAAGTAAATATTGGTTTTCATCAATCTAGATACATTAGTACAAAATTTTTTAATTGGCCACGATTTAATCTATTAATTATCAAAACTGAATCTATTTAGTTTTTTCTTCTTTTTAAACTTTGCTATAGAAGCATTTGGCCAGATTTAATCCTAAATTTATTTTTTCTTGACATAGCTTAAACTGTTTAATCTTTTATTCCAATGTCTTTGCATTAATACTTAATTACAGCATATCAATGATTTTAAAATTGGCTTCAGCAGTCTAAAACAATGTTTTATTGTGCTATACAAAATTATTATTAAAGGAAATCATATATCCAACTTTTTTATATAAAATATCATAGAAATAGTTTTCTTAAAATTTGGCATTTTATTTGACTATAATTCCAGCAATTACAATTATAATCAATATGCCTTATTTATTAACTTAGAATTTATTTTTCCTAACATATTTACATAAATTTTAAGAATTATTTTCATCTTGTTACTTGTTCCTCTTTTTCATTATCCTTTATATCTATAATAATAAACACTAATTTAAACATAAAATCTAATATATATTAAATAAACTTCAATGTACATAAATTTATTCAAGAGTTTAGTAAACTTGCAGCAAGATGAAATTGCTATATACTAACATATGAATCTTAGTAATGTTTTCACAATTCATTGGGATAACTATAGCAGCCATTAATTTTTTATTCATTAAAATCAGAGTTAAACTATTAATTTCTGTACTGTCATTGGTTTACATTTTAGTCAATTATATTACTGTTACAAATAACAAAAAAATTTGTTAATATTTAAATTTTTACAAAAAGATATATAGAGATCTTGTGTTAATAATAGACATCATCAAATGACATTATAGTAAAACTACAAAAGAATTGTAAAAGTGTTTTCAGTTAAATGTTTCTAGCGTGAAACTATCTGTTGAAAAGAATTTTACTCTCTAACATATTATTGAATTTCAGTAGAAGCTGTAGTTCCAAACATGATCAGTCTTAAAACTTTTTCATTTACCAGTAATGAACAATTAAAAAAATATCTTCACAATTGGGCAGATTTAAGCATGGTCTTTATGGGCTCCGGTTCAGGGTCCCATTCAATCAAAGGGCCCCCTTTGCATTCAAAAAATAAAAATTTATTTTTTTTTAAATGTTTTTGTACCTAGATAAAGTTAAAATTGGTTTGCAACACTGTTGGATTTGAATAAAATATTAAATAACAGTAAATAGTAAATACAGCTCTGTAGTCGGTAAAATCAAAATATACTTTGCCACATTATTTGTATAATTGACAAATACAATGTCAGAATTGGAGTGCATATCTAGCTGCTCTAAAGCATGTTAGTTTAGCATAACTTTCACCATTAGGTTAATTTGGATTAATTTAATAGGCCCCCAAAGTTAGCAGTCTACCTCTGTTCACAATCTTCCCTTAACAGCAATTACAGGCACTCAATGGGTTAATACTGCAGTTATATTCCATACCGCTGCTGGAAAGCAAATCACAATATTTGAAAAAAACCATATTATATTGAAACAGCGTTAAGCAGGGTCTTACTGTATTAGTGAAATGATGTAAAGTGAGGCATGCCTGTAATTGATAACTGTGATGTAATACTGTAATCAATTGCTAAGCAATACCTATGATTTTGGTTGAAGTTTAATATACCTGCAGCAAATTGAAATCATTATGCAGTAGACTTCTGATTATCCAGAATTGAATTATCTGGGATGCATATTAATCAGAGTAATCCAAAACCAGGAAGTAATGTTTAATTATCAATATTTTATCTTAGATGCAATATCTAAAAGATTTTTGAATATCTCAGATAATTGGTCAACAAAATTAGAATCAAATTAAAATTAGTTATTATTAAAATTTCTTGTTCCAAATAAACAAATCATTTCCTTTTCAATAAATAACAGAATATTTGAATATATATATTTGATTTTTGAATATTTTTATGATTATCCAATGAATTGGTTATTTAGAGAAAATTAATTTCCTGAGTGCCTTGATTAATTGGAGTCCACTATGTATTGGAAGATAATGTTATACAGTATAATAATAAACTTAAAAAAGAAACTAGAGAATGAATTGGTGCTACTTTAGAGAGATAAGGTAAAATTATTAGAAGGAAGATTTGTTTATTCACTTCTCTGCAAACATATGATGAACAGTGCATTGGCGGATCAAATCAAGTGGGGACTTCAAGCATAAAAATTTCGGAGCCCTCAAACTCAAGTTAGAAAAAAAAAGTTTCAAGAAAACACTCCTTAACAAAATATGAAATTTTTGATTACTTTTCTATTGCTAATATCGATTTGTATTCATAAATCACTCATGAAAAAAATCTTAAAATTAGAAAATAAAAAGTTTAAGAACAAAAAGTAGTGATCAGATTGTAGTAAGCTATAAACAATGAAAAAATATTGATGAAAGAATAGAGAGATATGAAAGAAAAAGAAAAATCAATATATTACCAAAGTGAATCAATAAAAATATAGAATTCGAAAAAAACCATATTATATTGAAACAGCGTTAAGCAGGGTCTTACTGTATTAGTGAAATGATGTAAAGTGAGGCATGCCTGTAATTGATAACTGTGATGTAATACTGTAATCAATTGCTAAGCAATACCTATGATTTTGGTTGAAGTTTAATATACCTGCAGCAAATTGAAATCATTATGCAGTAGACTTCTGATTATCCAGAATTGAATTATCTGGGATGCATATTAATCAGAGTAATCCAAAACCAGGAAGTAATGTTTAATTATCAATATTTTATCTTAGATGCAATATCTAAAAGATTTTTGAATATCTCAGATAATTGGTCAACAAAATTAGAATCAAATTAAAATTAGTTATTATTAAAATTTCTTGTTCCAAATAAACAAATCATTTCCTTTTCAATAAATAACAGAATATTTGAATATATATATTTGATTTTTGTCAGATAATTGGTCAACAAAATTAGAATCAAATTAAAATTAGTTATTATTAAAATTTCTTATTCCAAATAAACAAATCATTTCCTTTTCAATAAGTAACAGAATATTTGAATATATATATTTGATTTTTCAATATTTTTATGATTATCCAATGAATTGGTTATTTAGAGAAAATTAATTTCCTGAGTGCCTTGATTAATTGGAGTCCACTATGTATTGGAAGATAATGTTATACAGTATAATAATAAACTTAAAAAAGAAACTAGAGAATGAATTGGTGCTACTTTAGAGAGATAAGGTAAAATTATTAGAAGGAAGATTTGTTTATTCACTTCTCTGCAAACATATGATGAACAGTGCATTGGCGGATCAAATCAAGTGGGGACTTCAAGCATAAAAATTTCGGAGCCCTCAAACTCAAGTTAGAAAAAAAAAGTTTTAAGAAAACACTCATTAACAAAATAGAAAAGTAATCAAAAATTTCATACTATAACACATTAAATAAATTAATTAAAAAAACATATTTTTTACACAAATTTCTGTCTGGCTTTATTTCTTGCAAATTTGTCAATTATTTTGCCAGTGTCAATTCAGTTTAAAATTTCTTGCTGTGTATACAGAATGGCCATATTATTGAATCTTTCTTCTCCCATAGTATTTCTTAATTTTTTACACGCTTTGAAACAGAAAACCATCTTTCTCCTGACGCATTAGATAAAGGAATTGTTAAAAAAATTTTCAATAATATTTCAACATTCTGAAAACGTGCAAGACATTTCTTTGGTGGCTCAATAGATGTCAGGTGTGATTTTTATGGTGTCTTCGTTTTCTTTTAGAAATATTAAAAAATGGTCAAATTAGTCTTCAAAAGTACAAAAGTATCAATGTTATTGTTATGACATTTGGACAACAAAATATAATTATTTGATATATACAAAAAAATGTAATTTTCCTCAAACCCTAACGAAAACACATTTTAAGACCTCGGGGCCAAACGCGGCCATTTAGTCCTCTTAACGCTTAATCCACCATTGGAACAGTGAGATGATCTGTGATTCCATTATGATTTATCACTAAATACAATTTTAGTAGAAGTCCTAAATCATGAATGTCACAAATCAATAGATTACTGAGTTGAATAAACTTTCCAAAAGAATTGAATAATTATAGAGAATACAATTTCTGAGATACAAGTTTTTTGGAATGAATATTTAACAAAATGGAATCACCAATTTGCAATTTTAATCATCTATTTGAGATATATGTTAAAAAAAATTAAAGTTTACATCTTAGAAACTACATCCACAGATATTGAGTTCTTTTAGAAAATTGATTTAACTTATCTGTTGATTCATGGCACTTTTAGATGCTTCACTTCAAACTATTTGTCTGGAAGGACTGAAGAATTCAACTTATCAGAATACAGTATACTGTAATTAGAGCAGAAATAGTAGAGCTGTACTACACTGGCAGATTTTTGATGGCGAGAAAAATCCATGAATATATTTCTAATTATGCAGATAAAAATTTAAAAAAAGTTCAATTTTAAGAATAGTACATATTCATAATGACACACACATTGTCTTTCAATACAATTTCATCTTGCAGGAATATACAACTTGTTTAGATTTTGAATGCTGCCACATATTCATTATTTAGATTGACTATAATTGTATATTATTGTTTGCCATTTTTACTATTTAACATTTACAGTATATTATTCATAATGACACACACATTGTCTTTCAATACAATTTCATCTTGCAGGAATATACAACTCGTTTAGATTTTGAATGCTGCCACATATTATTTAGATTGACTATAATTATATATTATTGTTTGCCATTTTTACTATTTAACATTTACAGTATATCAATAGCATTCTGTTATTAATATATTACAGGCACAACTTGAAATTCAGGGATACTGTCATTTATCTAGGCAAATTGATATACTTTTAGGCAAATCTAAATGCTCTTGAAAAATATAATGTGAGGTCCTGGTGACCCCCAAACAGCACTCCCTTATTTTGTAAAAATGTTATAAAATT
>AYEL01087459.1:0-42791 GCA_000484575.1 Olivierus martensii | reverse complement strand
TGTTTCACCCCTTCAAAGCCAAATGACTGTTCTTGGACTGCTCCTCGTCCGGTTTTACTAACCGAAAACTAACATTAATTTGTTAATTGACATCATAAAAGGGATGGACATTTGTTAGTAAGACTAGTCTATGCTTACAACTCGCATTAATCAAATATTTGCTTGCACTAACTGAAAAACAGTATCATTTTTATAAGTTGCACTAATCGAATATCGCATTATTCAAACTTGCACTAATCGAGGCCTGTATTGCATTTTAAAGTGCAAATATTATTCAAAAGAAAAATCTTTAAAATTTTAAAATTTCTTAAAATTCTTGTCAAATAACGAATTAAAATAAGAAAAGTACTTACTTCTTTTGTTTTTACATCAACAAGGTCAAACAAAGTGCGAATAATAGAAAGTACCAATTGTTTGCACCTAACATTATTATAATAAGAAAATTTAATATGGTAATTTTTAACATATTCAATGTTTGGAAATATGACACCATTATATATACTTTAACTGTAATTATATGAAAATGACTAGTAGAAAACCCATATAATATACATAAATCACAGATTACACCAAAAACATTGCCATATTTTCAATTTTAGCATATTTATCATCATTCAAAAATCTGCTTTTTATCATTTAATTATTATAAATCCCCCCAATTTCTTTTTAAATAAATACTAGCTTAAAATCTTATCAATATTAATATTTATAATTTTAAATGTAATTAAATTTGAATTTCATTTTTCATATGATTTACCTTTATTTCGTTTGTTAAAAATTATAAAATAAACATTTGCAATGTTCTAACAAAAAGTTTTAATTTATATAATTGATGGATATTCTTTTTTGCCATGAGTTCATTTAATAACTCTAAAATAGTAATTATATTCATAAATACTTTTGCTGTATACATAGTATACTCTTAATTACACTGATGTTCAAAAGTTAATTAAAACTGTTAAAGCATATAAAATAAAAGATTAAAACTAATAGAAAAGCAATTAAATTTATATATATTTAAATTATTATTAATTTTATATTATAAATAGCATAACAGTTTTAAGTAATAAATAAAATGGTATTTCAATTGAAAATTTTCGTTTTTATGATTATTTACAGAATAGTAAAGTTCGTGGTCCGAGTTTGTTTCCGTTTCTCAATATAGTTTGATATCGAATACACTCCTACAGACTTCTCAACGTTACTTCAAATACACAAGTTTATTTACAACACAAAAAATATATATACAGTTATATACAAAGCAAAGGTTTGTTTTTATTACATGCTCTTCTCCTTCTCGAGTTTGAATTAAAAAAAAAGGGAGACAAAGCGACCGGGGAATAACATCAAGGCATACTTAGCCTCTCCCTAAATTGGTTTAATTACCACACCCTTATTGATTGACGCCATTTATTTCCGGCAGCCTCCCACTGGGGTAGTCCAAATGTCCAAATCCTGACAGTTATATAAAAATTTTAAGTTGTTTTTGTTTAGTTAAGTCTTCTGCATGCCTTGCAGTGTATTCTAGACCAAGAGATAGATTCTCTCATAATTGTATCAGTTTTCAAAATTTCTGGAGATGACTCTTTCAATAGTTCAAGATAAGTATTTTTGGACATTCTCAAATAATTATGCCAATGTTTTGAGTGAAATCTCAATTCCTTCATCAAATTAGTATGCGAAAAACGTTTTCTTTTCAAAAGCCAATCTTTACTCCATACTTTTCTTTTCGTTCTATTTTTTTCTTTATAAAGTAACAAAGCCAAAGCTGCATATGAGTGTATCTCGCACTCTGTGCTCACAACACACATTCTATAGTGATTGCTTTATGACAGATCTGAACAATTGATCTCCTCCATAGATCTCATGATAAATTGTTCCGTGTATGGAATCATACAATCGGTTTGATGATTCAGCGGATTGACGACGGATCTGATGATAGATCTAACCATGTATGCGGATCGTCAGACAATGACAGATCGGAAACGATCTGTTGTTGCAACTGATATGACAACAATGGAATCATACAATCGGTTTGATGATTCAGCGGATTGACGACGGATCTGATGATAGATTTAACCATGTATGCGGATCGTCAGACAATGACAAATCGGAAACGATCTGTTGTTGCAACTGATATGACAATAAATTGCATCGTGTGTGGGAACATACAATTGGTCTGACAAACCTGAAATATGGCGACCGATCTGACGACAAATCGCTCTGTGTGTGGCGGCCTTATAATGTAGGTAACTTTGTTTTGCTTTTCTATGAGTATGATGTCTGGTCTGTTGTGGTATATGGTTTTGTCTGTTAGGATTATTCTGTCATAGTACATTTGTTGAGTTTTCTAGGATTGTGTCTGGTATGTATTTGTAGTATGGTAGTATGGTTTTGTCTGTTAGGATTGTTCTGTCGTAATACATCTTGTGTCGTTTCTAGGATTGTGTCTAGTATGTATTTGTAGTATGGTGTAAGTGTGTATATTAATTTGTATTTGGTTGCAAGCTTTTGGTGTATTATGTTTGCTACTTGGTTCTGTCTGTCTGGTAATCTGTTTGTGAGAGCAGCTTGCAACCCAACACAATGTGTTGAATTGTTTCGGGTACTATGTGGCATTTCCTACAAGTGCCGTTTGTTAATACGGGTGCAATGTGGCATTTCCTACATGTGTCATTTGTTAATGTGCTGTCTCTTAGTATGTATTTTCTGTAGTTTTTCGTGTTTATTACCTGGTCTTGTATTGCAAATATAAACCCTTCTGTTTCAGTAAATAGATACCCCTGACTAACCAGCTGTTTGACGCTTTAGCATCTATAAAGTATTTCTGAAGGTTGTGTGATAACACTCCAGAAATAATCCCAGAGCTATGGTTCTCCACTGCCCAATGATAATAGTTTAAATGAGCATTGAAATCTCAGCTACATGATTATACATATAATATAATATATAAATGGACTATAAATGAAGAGAATAATTAATATATTATTACAATATATATATATTTCCTGTATAATTTATTCATATTTAATATTTAATTTTCAAATTTTAAATGTATTCTAATGATTTATTCTTGTTTGTAAAAAATCCAACCGCTGATGATGGCTTATTAAAGCCGAAAGTTCTACGGTATTAAATTCAAATTTTTATGTTGTTTTTCACTTAATGAGCTGTGAAGTTTTTATTAGTTATATATAAATAGAAAAGTGAAAAGTTAAATAATCTTAATATAAATATACTGCAGTTCAATAAAAACAATTTACCTTGTGCCATAAATGTCTTATCCATTTTCTTGCAATTCTTGTGAGTTGTTATCATCATTGTTTATCACAAATTTAATATGAAACAAAGACTCCAGTTTGGCCTTTCTTGCAAGGTAAAATAATCAGAAGGCTCAAGCCAAAGTAATCACAGACTGAGGTATCCAGAACCTAATTATGCCACAATGTGTCATCTTCAGGTTTTGGAGAAGATTCTAAGATACAGATGTTAGACACCAATCAGAACAAAGTCATGCAAGTCACAACCTCTTATCAGAACCGGTATTTTGCATTAACTGCATGATATCATAGGATGATGTCTGCTAGGCAACTCTTTGCAGAGCATACAACTGCCTCAGGAATAAAAGTATCAAAACAAACTGTTTACTAAAGATTCTGGACAACAGGTCTCTATGCCAGATGTCAGCAGTTTGTATATTGTTCACCCCTGCTAATAGGAGGACCTGTTTAAACTGGAATCAGGAATATCTAAACTGGACTTTGAATCATGGAACAATATGGTTTTCAATGATTAGTCCAGATTCAATTTACAAACTGATTCTTGTAAAACCACTCCCTGTAGAGAACAGAAAACTCATTACAATTAGAGTAACATCAGTGAAAGGAACCAATTTGATGGTGAAGAGTCATGGTAAGGGCAAGAGCATCATGTTGAATGGGTGCACAGAACTCTACATCTTTGAGAGAGATTCTGTTAATGCTCAGGGATACAAAAATGAGACCTATAGCTCCTCTGAAAAGTCTAACATGAGGGAACCTCATATTAGACTTTTCAGAGGAGCTATAGGTCCAGATATCTTCATGGACAATAAGACACATCTTCAGAGAGCTTAATTGATGGATGATTTTTTCTAATGTAAAGATATCCAGCATGTGGAATGACTAGTAAGGTCTTAGGATAGGAATTTGATAAAGTGTGCATGACATATACTAAGAAGGTGAACTACATCCTATCAGCCTCCACCAAGGATCATTCTAGAACTCTGAACTGCTCTTCTTCATGAATGACATTTGTTGTCCACAGAGCTCTTGGACAATTTGATAATAAGTATGAGAAATCAATGTATGGTTTGCAATTTGTAAGAGCAACTACATCCAATATTAATCATAATATTGCATCAGCTTTTTCTCAGTTTTATGTACTCAAAACAAAAATCACATTTTGTTTAAAAAGTTATTAAAAAAGTTAACAAAAAACTTTTTAAATTTATATAATTAATGCAATAAAATTTTTTTCATTAGTGATTTTTTCTATTATACTTGCAATATGTTATCCATATAAGTATACAAAGTTTCATTCCATTCCAATAATATAAGGATGAAATATTCACAGATATATTGATTATGCTTAACTTTTGGACATTAGTGTACAAGAATCCCTTGATTAGTGCAGATTTGAATAATGAAGTTTTGATTAGTGCAAAAAAAAAAATTTGAGACTATCCCTTAATATATGTGATGCCAAATTTGATTAGTGCGCTTCAACAAGTGCGATTTTTTTTTTGCAAACCCTCTGAAGCGTTGGCAACTGAATCTCGAGGATTGTAGTCTACATGATTAGAGCACTGCAATAAATTTATTTATTTTTTTAATTCTGTTAATATTACAAATTTCATCATCTAATTGTTATATTTTAAATTCGTTCATAATTTTATTTATTAATAAATTTGGTGTGAATGGCAAATACTTAATAATAGCCATTACAATATTGTATAGCCCTTGTCTTCAGTTCCTCTTTAGTATTCAATCAATGTCTAAGGACATGCAATTTTGTAAAAATTAATTTTTTTTGTTAAAAAAAATTTTAATTCTTACTATAATTTTTAAATACCTATACATATTCCTCAATGATTTAAAGTACATGTATACATATTTATAATGGCTATGAGAAAGGGGGCAAGAGGTGCAGCTGCCTCGAGCCTCACGATTTTAGGGGTCTCAATTTATAACTCGATATGCTAAAAATTATATATTTGTATATTTTTATATTGTTTGAGCTTTGGTGTTTCTCAAAATTTGAAGTTCTCTATCGATGTTTTCATGTTTGATATTTTCCAGGATTCATTATAATTATTCCCATTAGTTTTTTAGTTTGATTTGCAGTTTTGATATATGTGGTGTATTGAGAGGATTTATTAACTGCATTAATCAAGGAATTCCTGTATCTGGGGTCAAATTATCTGATTATAGTTAATCATGACAGAAATAAATGGATTTCATTATGTATGTTCATCTGCTCTCTTTATTTTGTATATATTAAAGAGAATAAATATTGACTAGTTAACCAATATTATTAAAACTATTACATTAAAACTCAATAATAATGAATATCAATATACAAAAGATTACAGTTAAAATAAGCAAACATTATCTATTAACTAAGCAATAACAGCTCTAAGTTTGGTTTAATAAATTTACATACAAAAATTTCTCATGTATAATGAACAATTTCCTGAATATAATAAATAAAATCTGCCTTAATAAAATTAAGAAGAAAATCAAATACCTTATAATTACAAGATTAGCACTTTCAGCAGTAAGAGAGAACACTTTTATTTAATATAAGCTATGAACATCGGCTTTGACACCATTTTCGAGTAGATTCTATTTACAACATATATTCAAATCAGAAGAACATACAGTAGAAAGAATTTAAAAAATATAAATTACAGTTGCTATGGCAACCAAAGTTGTCAAAAGAATGCGTACAATTAGTTTTTTAAAAAATAACTTAGATGAACCAATAAAATATAAATTACTTTTAAAAACAAAAAACAAAAATGAAAATAAAATTAATTAAGATTACACATAAACGCATCACAAGTTAATTCTAAAGCAGTTATAAACAAAACAAAACAGAATTGCCTTAGAGCAGCAATATCAGATGCCAAAAGGAAGTTTTATAAACTTAAGGAGTTTGAAGACTGCCATAGAGCATATGAACAAACCAATGCTAACATGGATAGAGTAATATCTCAAGCAAATGGAAGATTAAGTGCCCTAAAAACAGCGTTAAGGAAAAAATATATAAAAAAGATTAAATGGATTTTTAAGCATCAACTTCCATCTAATGTAAAGAGCAAATTGGAACTTAGTCAAGTGCTAACAGTGCTAGGGGATTGAAATTCCCACATTTGCTAAGAACTTATTTGAGAAAGGCTCATCTTATGCGG
Organism: Olivierus martensii; assembly: GCA_000484575.1. NCBI lineage: Eukaryota > Metazoa > Arthropoda > Arachnida > Scorpiones > Buthidae > Olivierus > Olivierus martensii. The sequence goes on along the minus strand of AYEL01087459.1, from coordinate 36,337 downwards.
CATTAAAGAAAGCATCCATCTTAGAAGATATCCCAATATTTGAGCGCATAATTGATGAACAGGAAGATTTGGAAAAAGAGAACCTTGGTTGGACCTTTTTAAACATTAAAAGAGAACTTCCACTTAGATGAATTATCTTACAGTTCAAGCTAGCACTAATCAGAAGTGGAAAAACATACAAACTTATAAGCACTTTCAACTTTATTAAGTCATCTTCAGCTACATTTTACATATAAAAGATCTTAATCTTCATTCTTCTAGGGGATTTATGCGATTCCAATGATTCTAAACAAGCCAAAAAATTCAAATGATTCCAAACAAGCGATGGTGTCGGCGTAAGTCCGATAATCTCTAAAGTATATACATCCCGAAATTGGAAATCTGCCAGAGCGTTGGTAGTCTAGTCAAAGGAATAAGTCAGTACTGGTATGGCAAATGTGTTGATGGCTTTCACTGTGTTTTTTCCTTATTATTATTATTATTATTCTGATAGTTATTTAATAGTAGTATTGATGAAATATAAAATAAATATAATTTTATAAATAATGCTACATTATGTTAGCAAATATAAAATATAAAATATATTAAAGTATGAAGTATTTAACTAGTATTTATTTTGCTTTTTATCCTAAAATTTTTTTTTAATTTAAATTTAAACATAATAAATTAAACATAAAAATGTGTAAATTGTTTCATTGAAAAATATATTTATTTACCTATTTTATATATAGAATTAAAACTTTTATTAATGTTAAAAAAATAATAATAATTATTTTCACTTACCAAATAATGCAAAGATGATCTGTTGAAACCCATGGTAACCCGAAGTCCCTGGTTTGATTCCAGGCCAAGGCAAATTTTTAATTTTGGGAAATTAGTAAAAATTAAAGTTCAATTATTAAATAATAGATGGCGCCACCTTAGCCTAAATTTAAATTATTAATTATTAATCCGATAGATGGTGGCACCATAGCGTAAATTTAAAAATAATTATTAATTTGGCAGTTAATACAAAAAATAACCACTGGGGGAAGTTTGGCTTGTTTAGAATCATCACATAAAAAAGATCGTAGAACATAAGAATGCTAAATAGAACATTTCAAAGTTTAAAATATACAGAATAAAGACAAACTTACTAAACTGCTTTACTTTCTATAATAAAGTTCCAAACACAAGCACATCAAAACAGTGAAAATAACTCAGTTTAATTTAAAAATTAAATTAAATTACTCAAGTTAGTCAAAGCATTAAAAACTTCCTGGATATCAAAATAATCGCGTCAGAAGAAACCTTTAATACCACCGTCTACGTTAAACCCACCACTACTCCTGTTATCATTCCCAGGTGGTCCTTTGACCCTTGGACATATAAAAAGTCTGCTTTAACATCATATTTTATTAGATCTCTTACGCATTGCAGTAATAATTTCCTCCATAATGAAGAAATTAATAAAATTTTTGACATCAGCCGTAAACACGGATACACTGACACTTTTATAAAAAACCTATACCGCAAGTTAAAAGATAACTTTTATAGGCATTTGACTCTCGCTTGCCAACCTGGGCCTTCCTCTGATATGGTACGTCAGCCCAACGCCTCGGACTGCTTTCCATTGCCGTACAGGCTTCATTCCAATAATGCGGTTAAATCTTCACTTAAGTCAGCTAATAAAACCCATACTTTCAGGAGAGCTCCCACAATCTTTAATTTACTTAGAAACAACAAATCTATAAGATCTAATGACTTTAAATCAGATGTTTATAAAATCCCTGTACAAAACAATGAGGACAACCAAGTAAAAACATATCGGTGCTATGGCCCGTAATTTCAAGGACAGATTGGCAGAACATAGGGATGATATATCCTAAGGAAACCTAAACACCTCAAAAACCACGCCAAAGTGAATCAATAAAAATATAGAATTTGAAAAAACTGCGTTATATCAAATCAGCATTAAACAGGGTAGCGTTAAGTGGGGCCTTTCTGTATTTCCATTAATTATAATTTTATTATAGTTATTCTTTTTAATGAAAGAGATAATATTTCATTTGAATTTTACAAAATGATTATTTTTTTCTTGTACTGGTAATACTATTATTATATTTAGGACCCAGTTTTAGGAATAATTTAAAACATACTCTTTATATACAAGTAGTCCTTGATTTAAGACCAACTCATACATATGACAGCAATGTACTGTATATATTCGTGTATAAGCCGAGGTTTTTTCTCAAAAAAAATTTCTGAAGTATGGGGGTCGGCTTATACACGGATCATAAAAAATCAACTTTTTTTTGGCTGGAAAAATTGAAGTAATAAGTAAAACCATAACTTACTGACTATCTCCTGAAGACTAAGAAGGAAATTTTGCAATAATTAATTTAATACATTATCAGGTAAAATTTTATCTTACTCCGAAGCGATCGAGCATGTCGCGATGCAATAATTAATTTAATACATTATCAGGTAAAATTTTATCTTACTCTGAAGCGATCGAGCATGTCGCGCTGCTGACTTCAACCTGCGTCTATATACCGTAATCAGATAGGCGACGCCACGCTGCCGATACGATGCGACGTGACGAGAACACTCGATAATCAATCAGTAGGATTCATATTTGAGTGAAAAAATATATTTATTTTTCATTATTATTTATTAAGAATATTTTAATCGATTCGCTAATAATCAATAAACACTTATTATATTTAACACATCGATGATTTAATTAAAATATATTAAAAAGTAACTAAAATAATGTTTAAAATAACGAAAAAATAATAATTATTTAAAATCTGTACTGAAAAATAACTTTAGTCTATCAAAAAAGTTCATCATAAGCAAAATCAAAACTTCAAAATCACACGCTAACGTCTAGAAATCATGTTGCACACATCATCCTAACGGTGTATGACATCATCGTTAAGATGAGCTATTCATTTTAAAATATGATCAAAAGTTTGAATAACTCAATTCAACTCAACTATAGGGAAAACGAAACTTCGAACAGTCTCTTGGGAGCCATGTGACATAGACATATTTGAATAAAATTTTTATTGTGATAACTTAATATGAAATTTTTTAGAAAAGAAAACATTTATTCAATAACAAAAATAAAAAGAAAATATTTTTATGTAAATTATAAAAAAATTATTACTACTCATTAACTTGATATTTTCTGAAGCTATATCATCCTAACGATAATGTCAAACACCGACATCAATCTCATTTTGGAGTAAAATTTTTCTTTACCTGTTGCGATCGAGTGTGTTGCACTGCCGAATCCAACCTGCATTTATTAATATATAAGTGCATCAGATAGGCGACGCCGTCCTGCCTGATGCATCACGATGCAGAAATTCTCGACAATAATTCAAGAATCTTATGTAGGCACGCTGCGTTGGATGACATTAGCTGGATTATTGTCGAAATTTTCTGTGTCGCTATGCATCAGACAGTGCGGCGTCGCCTGTCTGATGCACTTATATAAATGCAGGTTGGAGTCGGCGGCACAACGCGCTCGATCGCTTCAGGTAAAGTAAAATTTTACTTTTTAAATTGATTTATTGATGTCTATATTATAATAATTTATTTTATATGTACAGGAATACCTCGATTATCGCGGTTAATGTTGCCACGAAAAATACTGCAATAATCGAATCCGCGATAATTGGGATAAATAATACATTTGAAATGGGTGATCATTGCCAAGGATTTTTCAAATATATTAATTAAATTTTATGCATAAGGTAAAAAAGAAATGTGTTGAGTGTGCTAATCTTCTAAGTTGATCACTCTGTTTCTTCTTTATAGCTGTAGCCTTGATATCATCCTTGTTTCCTTTAGATTCACTGTAGAAGTAAATAAGAAGAGAAATAAATATCCACATGTACTTCAAGTAGAGGTTGATAGTTACTGGTGAATGGTGAGCAGGCACTATCAGATAAAAACGAAGCGCTACTTGGAGAGTGGCGACTCAAACTAAATGTAATTCTGGTTGCATATGTAGTGGGCTACATCTCGTGGCTGTGATAAATCAAAAATCGCAATAATCGAAACCGTGATAATCGAGGTATTCCTGTATATATTTAAAGTTTCAATAAAATATTTATTTTGGCAAATGGCATTAATATATCAGTAACTAAAAATCAAAGATCACGTAATTTACCATTTTCAAATTTTTATCGAATTTTAAGTGCTTAAGTCGGGTAGGCTTATACACGGGTTATGCATTTTTACCGATTTTCAAATTCCAAAGTCGGGGTCGGCTTATACACGAGTATATACAGTAATTGATAAATTCTGCGATTTGTCAGTGCAGTTGACCTGGGTTCAATTTCTTGGCCCGATGGTCTGATATAAAAAAAGTATCCTATTTTTGAGTTTGATTCTTATAGTTTTGTATTTTTTGTGTGTATTAACCTGTTTCCTGCCAGCTGTTTATGGTAATTAAGCTTAATTAATATACAAAAAAAAAATATGAAAATTAAAATGATGATATCTTGTTTAATTTTTGTCAAAATCTTTTGAAAATTTCATGATTTATTGCATTTTTTGCTTTCTTTCTAAAAGTGTAAGCATTTTTTTGGAATTTTATTTTTTTTTTCATAAATTTTCATTCCCTATATGAGATTGAAGAAAATGCAATTTTTTTTACCTGAAATCTTAGCCATCTAATGAAGTGGTTGACATTTTTAGATAGACATATATCCTCTGAACAAAACAAGCTATGAATGAAGAAATTTGGCCAATATTTCTGAAATTATATATTAAAAAAACAAGAGTTATGTAATTTTTGTTGAATAAAATTACATCATATAATTATTAAAAAATTACATATATTCAATGAAATATTATCATTTTTTTAACTTGTTTTTACTTCATTTACGCAATTTTTAGCAGTACTTTTTATAAACGTTTTTAATTTATATCAATAAATCCTAACATATAAAAAAATGGTCTCATCTCATACATAAACAGCTATAATTGGACCACAGATTGTTTATTATAGCACCTCACACCAGTACTACACGCCACGGGTAAAGTAGATTTGGCTGCAATTTCCTGAGAAGCAAGTGGCTGCAGTAAAGCAATGAAAGTGTCACATCCATTTAAATGGCTATAGGATTCATTTTTAGCAATTTTCTCTTAAATTTCAGTGAAATTGAAATAAAAAATGAACAATTAAGATATATTTTAGTTTATTTTAACAAAATTAATCAATATTTTCCTGTTTTCTATTATATTTTTTGGCTTTTATAGCAAATGAAAAATTTGATATTTTTCTTAAAATTTCAGTATCATTTATCTCATCCTAAAATCAGAATCTATATAATAAAACCCTTGTGTCTGTTCCTTTCAGCAATCTCATTGGTTACAATAATCACGTGATAGTTTACTACGTGACCTAGCCATTTGGTAACTGAGCAGTCTCATTGAATCATAATGGCGCGTGACCCAATGAGACTGTTCATTTCACAGAGGTTGTTATCACTAACTTAATGACGAATATCGAGTATTATGCTGTAGTGCTGTGTATTATTTCGTTAATCTATTGAACTTCAGATTTCATATTAAAAAGTTTTTAAAGGTTTTTTTTTAATTTTTCTCTAATTTTGTATTGATTATAGCTTATATTATCTTATTTAGCCATAATATGCTTAGGTTAGATTTTGATTAGGCTTAATGACCACGTGGTGGTGTGCTATTAGATATATATATATTTATATACTGTACATATAAATTTAAATACCTGTGCATATATATTCAATTATAATGCAAGATAGGCTGAATCAGTTTTATGAAATAAGCAACGTATTGTATTTTCTAATGCCCCTTAACCTTTAAGATTGTCTCTCTCATTAGCACGTGTGAAGAAACAAAACTGTTCTTTCCACAGCAACGCAACATTTTGATTTATACAATGATAGAATTTTACAGAAATTTTCACTTTATTTATGCGGCTACTGATTTATTATTTAATCCATCAGCATTTTTCAATCTATTGTTATTTTTATTTCTTGATTTTCACTAATGTAAGTTTTTATTATGTAGAAGAATCTGTATTTAAGATTAATTCGTGTATTCCTTGATGCTCTTGGTTTGAGACTATTTCATTTCATGTGTTTTGATATAAAGTTTCCACACGTGATATAGTTGTATAAATTTCATAATGCCACAAAAAAGGAAACTCTTTACATAGGCTAAGCTATAAGATAGCACATATACTGCTGCAGCTAAAAGATCGCATTTAATCAAGAAAATAAAATGTTAGGAAATCGAACAAATAGAAAGAATTCTAATTGACAAAGAAGGGAATATTTGAAAAGAAACATATTTCAAATGAAAAACGTATCTATTCGGGAAAGATTTTCAGAATCCATTGAAAAAAATCCTGATTGTATCTAAATGGTTATAATTTAAGAAAAAGAAACTTAAGTACAATGCCATGCACAATCACAATAGTCATATAAGCATTATGATGCCGAGTAATGTGTTGTGTAATATTTAGTTAAATAACTAAACAAATAAAGTAAACATTGTTTATTTTTAATGTATAGTCTAGCTCTAAATTGCTAACTATTACATGTTACATTAATAATCTATATAATAAAATCCTTATGTCTCTTCCTTTCAGCGATCTCATTGATTACAATAATCACGGCTCTAAATTGCTAACTATTACATGTTACATTAATAATCTATATAATAAAATCCTTATGTGTCTTCCTTTCAGCGATCTCATTGATTACAATAATCATGTGATATATTACCTAGCCATTTGGTAACAATATTTACTTTCAACAATCATATTACAGTAAGACTCCATTTAATGCAGGAGATAGGTTCCAAGGAAACAAAGCACTAAGTGAAACAGCGTTGAACGAGGCCATTTTAACACGTAAATAATGAAGACAGGTGAAACAGGACAGTGAATTAAAAATATATTCATAGCATTTTTTTATTTTGTAACATGTATTATTACTACTGTATTACATTAATTATAGACATTTTTTATTTGCTAATATCGATTTGTATTCATAAATCATTGATGACAAAATTCTTAAAATTAGAAAATAAAAAGTTTATAAGAACAAAAAGAGTAATCACGATGCAACAAACTATAAACAATGAAAAAATATTGATGAAAGAAAAACGTTCTAACTTTAAGGAACTATAGTTTAAAGGAGGGCTAGGGTGTTGGCTGGAAAACGTGCCGACACCGATTCCTCTGATAATAAACACGCACAAATAATTTTTTTAGAACACATTTTTATTCAATATTTATTACTGAAAAAATTATTTATTTACCAAAAAAATAATTATTTAATGCGCGTTTTTTAAATTTAAAACTAATAAATTATGAGCAATGAGAAAGTTATTGCTGACACCAACACTGACATCTCCTTAAAACTGCTGACACCCCAGCCTTGGATTAATGTGGCAGCATTCAAATTAAATTAAAATGAGATAATTGTTATTTTTATTACTGTAAAATAACATTGATGACTGTTGGGATAATTGTTATTTTTATTTCTGTAAAATAACATTGATGACCGATTATAAATATGAACTTTGACCGCAGCAGACTTTTGTATGTACTGCACTGTACTGATATCAAATGCATTGTGAGAAGGCATAGGAGTATCAATGCAACAAATTCCTGCGATTTCGGATTTATGTAAGAATAACAGTTTGAAAAACCATGTCAAAGTGAATCGATAAAAATACAGAATTTGAAAAAACTGCATTATATCGAAATAGCATTAAGCAGAATTTTACTGTATATTATTGTTTTTAATACTGTGTTCGAATTTTTTAAATTATTTTAAATATTAATCATATAATATTATTTAAATATTATCATAAATTTTATGAGGATATTAAAGTGTCCATATAAGCAGTCAAGCATTCTAAAACTCTGTATGGTTTCACCCATTTAAAAGTAAAAATTTCCATCCATTATCGATTTAAATTATCAGAAATTTCAAAGTGGAATAAATTTCTTTTGTTGCTATAGTTGCTATAGCAACAAAGTTTGATTAATTTTAATTTTTAGAATTTTGTAGAAATTTTAGTTATATTTGTTATTTAATTCAGCAGCTTTTTGATTTTCAATTTTTATTTGTCATATAATCTCTTTTTAAATTTTTTGCTGTCTCATAGTCCTTCAGTTTGCTACTTTCAGCAATTCAGATCTGCCATGTTATAATAACTCTCAAGGCTCTTTGTTGGAGAGAGTACAGCATGCAATGTGAAAATGTAACACTTTGCAAATGCTTCTACCACGAAATTACCCTACAGCAAAAACAAAAATGGGCAACAAAAATAGACAGTCATTTAATAGATTGAGAATTACATTCCTCATCCAGTTTTTACTCAGGGCCAATTTTTTTTTTTTTTTACATATTTTACGCCCCTTTCCAATCGGAGATTATCAAGAGGCGGGAGCCAGTTCCAAACACGGACTTGAAGGGGGCTGGATGGTAAAGGACGGCGATCACTGGGCCCGAGTCCAACACCCCGAAAAAACTTTTCAGGAGTTACCAGACACGGGTCCTCCTGTGCATCTCTCCCACTCACGGCCATTATATGTTGTCTTTTCTAGGATATAAAGTTTTAATTATGTCAAAGTTTTTGGAAAAACTCAAACATGAATAGTTTTAATTGTGTCAAAGTTTTTGGAAAAACTCAAACACAAAATTCCGATATAAAGAAGATTAATTGTAGCAAACTTTTATTAAAATATCTAAAATATTTATAACTGCAAAAATTTGCATGTTTCAGCTAGTATCTTTAATATATTAGACAATAAAATCAATAAGAAAGGATAAAAATTTTAAATTCTATCAAGTTGTTTAATTATAAACAATATTTGTTTATATGTAATTTTAAAATATATATATTATTTCAACTGAAAAAAATTTAGGAACCAATATAAAAAGAATATATTTTCAACAAATACATTCAAAAAAAGATTTGCAAAACCTAGATTAATAAAATTAGGATTAAATTTTTTAACTTGTTTTTTATTGTTTTTTATCATATTTTATTTCACTTCCTTAATGTTTACACATGCCAACAGCAGGGAATGAATTAAGATAATATATAATATCCTAATAAACATTAGTAATGAGAAATACATAAATTTTTAGTATTTCCAAGTTCTGACGTTTTTTTAAAATTTTTGGAAGTAAACTTTGTTATAAGTTGAGGACTACTTGTACATTGAATCAGCTGTATGGTGAAACTGATTCAATATATTTATATCAAAGTTACATGACATAAGAATACATAATTTCAAATTAATAAATAATTGATATTTGCATCTTTTATTAATATCTATTTATGCATGACATTTTTTGTCAAAGTGGCATTTAATATTTGCAATTTTTACTTAAATTTTTTTTTCCCAAGTCATACAGAGATAATATATACAAGTAAATACAATATATATTTGATTTATTTTTATAAAAGTGATCAATATTTTTTAAATAGATTGTTGGAAACCTCTTTCTAATCAATTGGAATTAGCTGGACATCATTTAGTAAGTGTAAATCAGAATTTAATTGACTTTATATGGGATGATCGGCCACCACCACCTTCAACAAGTATTGAACCTTTACCTCTCTCTTATACTGGTATTATATGATTCTAAAATGTTTTCATTTAAATGATTGCAAATTAGTTTATCACTATATATAATTTTATTTATAGGAAAATCTCTAGGAGAGAAAGTAGCTGAAATACGTCAGGAAATGTCAAATAAAGAAGCTGTTGCTTTATTAATAACAGCTTTGGATGAAATAGCATGTAAATTTTTTATTTAAACTTAAATTTAAATTATTGTTTGAATTTTATTTTGAATTAAATATTCTATAGGGCTATTCAATTTAAGAGGGTGTGATGTAGATTACAATCCTGTGTTTTTTGCTTATTCTATTCTTACATTGGAAACCGTTTAGTAAGTCTATTATTATTGTTTAAATGTATATAATTATAATTATTATAAATTATATTATTATTTATAATTATAATTATTTATTTAATAAATTATTATAAATTATAATAAATTTCTGAATTATTAAAATTATTTCACACAGTTAAATATTTTTATTGTCTTTCTGTTCAGTTTATTTATAGATGAAAACAAATTAACATCATCTGTTAGACGTCATCTTCAAAATGATGAATCCGATTATTCAGTAAAAGTGGAAATCCGGCCTTATAAATTAGTAAAAGACTGTCTTGGTTGGCTTGTAAATCAACTAAATGGAAAAATTTGGGTAATTTAATTCCGTTTAATTTAATATAATTGTAAAATAAAATTTATATATATAATCTATATACAAGTAGTTCTTGACTTATAATAGCATTCAATACAATCTCTGTTGTTGTAAGATTGGATGTTAGAAATGTTCAAAATGTATGGAATTCTCCGTACTAATGTTTCTAGGACACTATATATTAACATAATTAATATAAAGAACACAAAACTACAAGAACCAGCCACAAAAAAAAGGACACATTCCATATATCAGACCATTGGGTCAGGAATTCAAATCCATGAAATTGCATTTATACCTAATTCTCCATTTATATGGTAGATTGGTTCTGCAAAAGTGTCATGTGAATCAAAATTATGTAAATCAAGACTAATATTAAATAAAAAAATCATAAGATAGGTTTTGTAACACTCAATTAAATAATTTGAATTTTATTTAAAATAAATTAACAATAATTTTAGACATATATACAACAAAACTTTAAGAATAAAGTTGCAGAGCATTCAAAATACAGTAGAGCGTCAATTAACCAGAACGTCATTTATCCGAACATAATTTTCAATTGTGATACGCAACAGGTCTCTGCCAATACTCCCATCCTACAATGTGTAGAGTGAGAGAATCTAAGCTTCTGTTATGCGCGTTGACTGTATGCAGAAACAATTAACAATTAAACTACTGTATATATATCTAATTAATATATTTAATATAATAATAATACAAATAATTAGAAAACAAATGAGGCAGAATAATTTATATAAACAATAAAACATATGTATTTGAAATTTGTTTTATATTTTTTACGTTGTGTTTTTTTCTTATTTTTCTATCAGATCGATTATTCGGAAAAAACATTTATCTGAACTACCCTTGATCCCAATTAGTTGGGATAATTGATGCTCTATTGTACGTGAAACAAGTTTATTCCATATCTTCATCTCTTGTTAATATCAAAATAGTCGTCTTCCTTAGTTCAAAGTTGTCATTACTGCTGCTATTATCGTCTATCTCAGATTTTTTTTAATTCATTTTCTAAAGAAATTTTCTGAATTGGCTCAATAAAATCCATTATCAATGTTTGCTGTGTACTTTTACTTGATTACTTATAAAATCTCTTCATGTAAAGTTAAGGAGTATTGTAAAATTCCCTTCCAAATCTTAAACTGAGATCCACATTTGAATCAATGTCAAGGAAGTAATTTCCCTGTTCCCAGGTTAACATGACTGACATTAAAATTTATTATTTTTTTTTCATTGTTTATAAATTACTATCTATATTTGTTAATTAACAATTCTGATAATTAAATGTTATATAAAAATTAATGATCATATATACCCCGATTTTGAAACTTTTCAGGGACCGGCCCGAAAAGTCGAACGAGCCGGGAAAACGCACGAAACGGGAACTCTGATGACGTCATAATAAAAAAGTTATATAATTAAAACGTAGGAAGAGGGAAAGTTTTACATTGCATGTATAGGAAAATGCTCAGACTTCCGAAAATAGACGTTTAAAGCGGGAAAGTCGTACAATACGGGAACGCAACTGACGTTTAAAGTGCGAAAGTCGTACGATACGGTAACTAACCTCTACATATACTATGCAGTATATGTAGAGGTCAGTTACCAATACTGATGGAACAGCCTAGGATATTGCTTTATTCAGCATTGTCTGTAGTCTAGAAAATACTATGATCATCTGTATTATTAGTGTTAGATTTAAACCATGCTAAACCAAAATTGTACTATGTAAAACAAAAATTTGGTATCAATTTTTCAACCATGTTAAACCGAAATCATTCAATTCAAGTAATGCAAATTAAGGGTTAGGTTTATCAATCACAGAATTACTGATTATGTTACCATTGTAAAGTATGAATAGTTGTTAGTCAAGGATTACCTATATATTAAATTATAAAATTTTTTATACTAGCTGAATATTGAAGCTTTAATAAATAGATATTGTTAAAGTTATTAATAGTATGCCTATGTTAACAGAAATAATTTATTATTATTTTAATAATTTCAGATCAGTACAAAATCAAGTTATGCTCTAGTCAATGTTGTTCCCAGGGTAACAAAAATTTTTTATATTTTTATTGTTTCTAATTTTATAATGAATTTATTTACATATAGTTTTGAAATTTTAATATTGTTTCTAATTCTTCTGCCTAATAAATAAAAAATATTTATTTATTTTATGATGATTATTTTCATTAACATTAATAAAACAGTTTTAAAATATATGTAATTTCTTTTTAAGCAATATTACTGAGTCAATTTATTCAGTTATTAATTTGACATAAATTATGTGGAATCTATTATAGATGAACAATTATTTGTTGATAATTTGAGGAGATTTAAGTCAAACTTGCATAAAGCTTGCAAAAAATTCTGTATAAACAATGAAACCATATTTTTGCATTTGCATTGACTCGAAAAAGTGTGAAAATCAAGCAAATATGTTCCACATGACATAGCCAATAACAAACTCCATATCAGTTTTATTGTTTCTGCTTTTGCATCATAATAATGAACCATTTTTTGAATCATTTATTGAAGTGTAATGAAAATTGGTTATCAGATGATCATATCACCAATTATCATCTATTCATTCTACAAATAAATTATGTGATCTAAATCTGAAATCATTAATCAGGAAAAACACACTTTATTTTATTTTTGGTTCTATCTTTAATTAGAAGTAAAATTACTTTTGGATATTACAATCCTTCCTCAGTCACATAATAGAAAATAGAATTCAAAATTTCATTGCAAAGTAACATATAATAATTACAAAATTATGTTATGCAAAATAGCATAATATTACATTACGTACAAATAATAATATATAGAGAAGAGCAAAATAATTTAAAAACAACAAACTGTTATTACATAAAAAAAAATTACAAAAGATTTCAAATGAAGATTTTCAATCAGAATCTTCCACTGCTCTTTAAGTATGTCAGTGACTCTTATACAGGTAGTTCTTGACTTACGACAATTCACACTTACAACAGCCAAAAATTATTACTAAAAGTTCTCTAATTCAACTTTGTCACTTGTATATATATACATATAACACATTGCTTTTCACATTTTGTATATGCATCGCAGTGTTGCTATTAGTTTGCAAACAAAGGCTTATTACTCTATCTCATCATAACTCTATCATGTCCAATAAGAGAAATAATACTACTGATGAAAATTCCAACATAAAAAAGATGATGAGGAAAGCTTAGTTTAACCATTTTAAGTTAAATAGAAATGTAATTTATGAAAATGTTAAAACAGAAATCAAACAAATTAAGAATTAAAAAAGTCCTCGACTTACATCAGAATGGACTTATGATAAAGATGTTGGAACGGAACCCTGTCATAAGTCAAGGACTACCTGTATTCATGATGTATTAATATAATTAAACAGAATCATCATGAAGTTTTTCAAACAAGTCACTTGAGCTATGTTTAGGAACTGTATCAATAACTTTGGTATAAAACATGGCAACTGTAATATACCTTCTCACTTAAAACAATGTTACGTCAATTTAATCTAATATCATTTTTCTGTTTATTAATTCTAGCTATAATTTCCTACTAATTCTTTCTATATACAGGTAGGCCTCGATTAATGCGAATAATTGGTTCTACGAATTTCTTGCATTATTCGAATTCACACTATTTAGGTATTAACTATATGTAAAATATGGTAATTGGTTCTTGCTTTGTGAGATCCGGCCAATTAACTATATGTAAAATATGATAATTGGTTCTTGCTTTGTGAGATTCCTGTTAACTATGTAAAATATGGTAATTGGTTCTTACTTTGTGAGATTCTGGCCATTAGCTAACCTCACGATGAATAACCACAATATTAACTTACCACTAACTGTTTAAGAAATTTTTATTTTCATATTTTTACATCGTTGTTTATCATCTAAATTAATAACTTACCAGGAATTGTGTCTCTTACTATCATCAAACCAACTGCTAAATTGAAACCAAAATAGTGAATCGAAAGCGGAAGTTGAGTGCCACCTGGTCACCAATTCTGGGTTGAGAATTGAGGGGACAGTCCGATTTGCAGTTAAGCATTGCAACTTTATTGAATCAGTAAATTAGTTCCAGGTAGAACTAATAAGCTAAGTTAATGAAACAGTGAGAAATACAAGTTTTCTATTTGTTTATTAGCAGAATACGACAGCAAAAGATGATTTTTCTATTTGTTTTACCAGAATACGACACCAAAAGATAACAAAAACAAATTTTTTTCACAAGTTAGTTAATAAACCAATGAGAAATTTTCGAAACAAACTTCTATTTGTTTATTAGCAGAATACGACACCAAAAGATAACAAAAACGCTATTTGTTTATTAGCAGAATACGACACCAAAAGATAAAAAAAAACAAATTTCTATTTGTTTATTAGCAGAATACGACAGCAAAAGATAACAAAACTTATTTGTTTATTAGCAGAATACGACAGCAAAAGATAACAAAAACAAATATTTTTCACAAGTTTTATTTTAAATAAAGAAATCAGATAATAAACAAAACAAAATAAATAATAATTTCTATTTGTTTACTAGCAGAATATGACAGCAAAAGCTAACAAAAACAATTTTTTCACAAGTTTTATTTTAAATAAAGAAATCAGATAATAAACAAAACAAAATAAATAATAACAAGTTTTATTTTAAATAAAGAAATCAGGTAATAAACAAAAGAAAAAGGTTATTTGCGGTGAGAGTTCATATCTGATACATGTGTTTTTTTTTGGTGACTGTTTTGTGATTTTAGCAAGTTTTACAAACAATTAGCTGAAAAATAATCATCCTATATTTTCTAAATGATTAGAACTATATTAATTGATTGTTGCTTTATTATACAGGAATACCTTATACAGGAATAAATCGCGGTTAATGTTGCCACGAAAAATACCGCAATAATCGAATCCGCGGGTTATTGTTGCCACGAAAAATACCACAATAATCGAATCCGCGATAATTTGGATAAATAATGCATGTAAAATGGGATTGTTGCCAAGGATTTTTCAAATCTATTGATTGAATTTTATATGAGGTAAAAAAGAAATCTGTTAAAAGTGCTAATCTTTTAAGCTGATCATTACGTTTCTTCTTAATAGCTGTAGACTTGATATCATTCTTGTTTCATTCATTGTAGGGGTAAATAAGAAGAGAAATAAATATCCACATGCAGATTCTCCTCTACAGATCCCGGCGCCCCGATGCAGCTTCCTTGTAACATCTACTCAGCACCTTTACAATATTGATAAAATGATAATTTTGGCACCCTCCTTCTTAAGGCGCCCCAATACAGTGCATCGTTTGCTTACCGGGTTTAAACTGGCCTTGTCCACATTTACTTCAGGCAATGGCGGACAGTTACTGATGAGCAGTGAGTAGGCGCCCTCGGATAAAAACGAAGTGCTTTAAGAGAGCTACTTGGAGGGTAAATGTAATTCTGGTTACATATGTAGTGGGATATATCTCGAAACCGCGATAATTCAAATTTGGATCGCAAGAATTGGAATTTTGGTATCTGTAAACCGCGATAATTCGAAAATCGCGATAATCGAAACCGCGATAATCGAGATATTCCTGTAAATAATATAGGTAGCACAGCAATATAATATAGGCAAATAATTTTGTAAAGATATCCTTATTTAAAAAAATTTAACAAAGTATGCTTTTATGTTGCTCAATCACATCCATTTTTTGCTGTAGCATAATCATTAACCTCTTCTTTTTTTCGTTTCCTGTTTTATCATCAAAAGTGTTCTTCCTTTTATCCATTTGATACTTTTTAAAAGAGAAAATTTTGTATTATACTGTATGTATACAATAACAAAGCTAAATAATAGTAATGTTAAATAGTTAATGGCAATAAAACCCATCTTTCTGGTGTTTCACCCTTCAAAGCCAAGTGACTGTTCTTGGACTGTACCTCATCCGGTTTTACTAACCAAAAAATTGGGGATGGACCCTTGTTAGTAAGACTGGTCTATGCTTATAACTCGCATTAATCGAATATTTACTCACACTAACTGAAAAATGGTATCATTTTTATAAGTCGCACTAATCGAATATCACATTATTCAAACTTGCACTAATCGAGGCCTACCTGTATTTATGCTTTTACTATTGTTATCTCTTAATGGGATATTGTAAATACCAGGCTTATTGAGATTATCTGTTGCTTCTTTATCATTGCAGATTAGTGCAAAATCATTAATAATTTATCTTTCAATGATCTTAATGTTGAAGTGCTGTTCAATATATTTCAAAATGTTTTTGAGTATTGAATACTTAGGAAAACTCCAAAATTGACTATTGCTCTTCCCATTTATAGATCAGTGTAAATTCTCTTCTCTTTCACTGTAATACTTGTTTTTACAGTAACAGATATACATGGTTTACATGGTTGTATTTATTTTAAATACACTATCATTTTCTCGTCATGCGTGATGTGTGTTTGAAAATATCCAGTTCCTCTGGATATCAGAGAAATGTATATCCCACCAAAAATGTGAAAAAATGGGCCAAGTTCTATTCTACCTGTTTGTTTGGCCACCAAAATAGTAGAGATCTAAAACAGGTGCCAAGTTCCATTCCAATCCCAACATTGAAAAATGAGATTTAAATGCTGAAATAAATTCAATATAGTATCACATCTTCAGGTTTTTACTTGGCAAGTTTTAAGACCTATGATAGCTGGATAATAACTTAATATAACTCAAAAACTTGCCAAATAAAAGCCTGAAAGTGACACTATATTGAATTTATTTCAGTATTTAAATCTCATTTTTCAATATTGGGACTGGAATGGAACTTGGCACCTGTTTTAGATCTCTCCTCTTTTGGTGGCCAAACAAACAGGTAGAATAGAACTTGGCCCATTTTTTCACACTTGGTTTTTGTGAGATATCAATACTTTTTGTTAAGTTATTATATGAAAAAAAAGCTAAATAAATAATAATCTAAGATAACTAAATAACTTAATAAAATTGTAAAACTTACAAGGTAACTTGATTGAAGAGATTACACTGTATTGAATTAATATGAATAAATGGGCTTATTTAAAATTTCTTTCTGAAAGTGACACTATATTGAATTTATTTCAGTATTTAAATCTCATTTTTCAATATTGGGACTGGAATGGAACTTGGCACCTGTTTTAGATCTCTCCTCTTTTGGTGGCCAAACAAACAGGTAGAATAGAACTTGGCCCATTTTTTCACACTTGGTTTTTGTGAGATATCAATACTTTTTGTTAAGTTATTATATGAAAAAAAAGCTAAATAAATAATAATCTAAGATAACTAAATAACTTAATAAAATTGTAAAACTTACAAGGTAACTTGATTGAAGAGATTACACTGTATTGAATTAATATGAATAAACGGGCTTATTTAAAATTTCTTTTATCTTATATCTTGATTCTGTTTTGTGAGCTATTATATAAAATGTCATCATGCAATTGTGTATCATGGCTAATTTATTATGAATATGATTATTATAAGTTTTTATTTTTATAGCATTTAAAAATTTATTCATTAATACTTTATATCCAATTTTAACATTCATTTAACTGTTGCGTTTGCGTTTCAGTGCCACTTTCTTTGTTTGACAACTGTTATTTTTTTGTATGTCTGCAACATTGGGTTCAGCGCTGGATTAAACCCTTAGATGGCCCTAAGCACTAACTAATTTTGGTGCCCTCTTATACTTGTAATTCAAAATATATAAAACAGTACTTACATTTTAATAGACTAAACAGCCAGATCTAAATGTGCTATTGCAGGGTCTCCAAACTTCGGCCCGTGATATGATTTTATCCAGCCGCCAATTGGAATAATTTTTCAATAAAAATCCACAGGTGGCCAGATGGCTGAGTGGTAATGCATTGGTGTCATGCAGGAGGACCCAGTTCGCGTCCCGGGTCTGGTCCCAGATTTTTTCGGGTTGCTGGGCCCAGCCCGGCGATCTCAGTCATTCACCATCCAGCCCCCCTCCATGGCTGTGAGTGCAGCCCGTGGTTGAAACTGGCCCACCCCTTAGTAATCTCCATGATTGGAAAGGGGCATGGGGCATAAAATATGCAAAAAAATAAGAATCCGCAAAAAAACACGGGGAGTTGATAGATTTCAAATGTATTAATTAAAATTGGACGCGCCATTTATTTTTTCTGTCTTAGGGGTATGCAGTCAAAAAAGTTTGGAGACCACTATTGTAGAAGACATGCTTTTGATTTTGGTAGATTTTGGTACACCAGTTATATTAGAGAGTCTAGGTAGGAGAAGCGCTATGATAAATTTTGGTATACCAGTTATACCAGTGGTCTACAACGGCCTTTTGATTTTGGTACACCAGTTATATCAGCGAGTCTACGATAGCTTTATTTTAAATGGCTGGCTTTTAATTTTATCCAGCAAAGCAATTTTATGAGTTTGGTTTATTTCAACGAGTCTACGGTGGCTTTTAATTTTATCCAGCAAAGCAATTTTATTCAAGAATCATTTCTTGGCATCTTGGCAGATTTAAAAATTTTAAATAAAATCGACTCTGTAAATGAATATTGCTAGGTACAGTGTATAGTAACAGTAGACTCTTAAGTAAATGCTGGTTGACATACTTTCAAAATATCCCTAAAATATGTCAAATTGCTAAATTCCTTTTTTTTGCTGCTGTCCCAATTAAGCATTTAAATTGTTTAGTTTATTAGTTTGGTTTTCGTTCTTTGAGATTTGACCCCAAAAACTGGCTGCCCCAATTAATCGGTAGCCTAATTAAGCGGAATCAACTGTATATACTTTAATTATTTAAAGACGAATATATATATATATATTTGTCTTTAAATAATTTTTTAGGAAATTTTAGTTTTCTGATTTCAGCAGCAGTAATATAAAATAATCTAAAATTTTAATTCCTAATATATGTTTTATACAATGTAGAAAATTAATTTAGTTATTGTTAGAGAATTGCAATTGGATAATATTTTTAGTAGTATCAAAAAAGCAATGAAATAGGAAGAAAATACTATACAGTTTGTTTTATGTTTCAACAATATACTGCTTAAAAAAAATTCAAAGTTCGACCAAATAACCAATCGTTCCGCACTGCATAGCAGTAACTTTAAAAATGTCACTTATTTATTTAAAAAAGAACTTTAGGTTTAAGTTTAGATTTTTCAGTTAAAATAACCATCTTCATCTACAAAATTTAACAAAAAGATAACACTTTAAAATACTGACTAAAAAACTATTATGTTTTAGAATGAATATAATATATACAAAATTTAAATGCATTTTAAATACTCTCATCTGCAACACCACTCCATTATAATACATTAGCAATATATAAGCTTATATATGCCAGTAAACAATTTTTCTAATAAAATAGCAAACAGCATAAAACATGCAAAAATAGGATTCAAAGTCAATTTCTATACAGGAATCCCTTGATTAGTGCAGTTAATAAATCCTCACAATATACTGCATATATCAAAACTGCACTAATCAAACTAAAAAACCAATGGGAATAATTATAATGAATCCTGGAAAATATCAAAATTATAAATGTGTTTTTTTTCCCAGTCTCAAAACGTATCTATATTGCATTACATGAGCTTTAAATCATTGATGAATATGTATAGATATTTAAAAACTTATACAGTCAAACCTCATTAAGACAAACTCGCTTAGGACAAATTTTTGATAGTAAGAACTATCTTTCCCATCCCCGGCCTGGTATATATTCAAATAATGTTAAATTATTCGTTTATGACACAAAATATTCATGTTATTAACAAAATATTTCGTTATTCACAAAATATTTCACGTTATTCACAAAATATTCACAAAATATTTCGTTTATGACACAAATATTCGTTTGACACTCGCTTAATACAAATTCTCCGTTAGTACGAAAGAATTTTCGTGGTCCTACTAATACACTCTATGGTTTGTTAAGATGAATTTGTTTCCTTTTGTCAAATATACAGTACATCTCAGCGTTAATAATCCAATTCATACCAAACGTTAAGTTTCGAAGAGTTTACACTTGTTAGCTTAAGATTGCAGTTTTACCAGATCAAGTCTTAAGCTCCCATAGGAAACAATGGGATTTCTTCTCCGATTCCGTTTTTACTGGTAAGGGGATCGAATAATCGGTCCCCAGCATCACATATCTGTCAATAGATCTAGTAATCCGGACAGCATATTTCATGTACTATATGTTGTCCGAATTACTTTAAAAATTAATTTAAACAAACCACAACTGTTCAAATCAAGAAATTTTTTTATCTTTATTTTTATTTTAAAAATGGCAATATACAGCAATACCTCTTATTAATTTAAATAAACCACAACTGTTCAAATCAAGAAATTTTTTTATCTTTATTTTTATTTAAAAAATGGCAATATACAGCAATACCTCTTATAGTCTGGGTTTCACTATAGTCTGGATTGTAATTGTTAATAAAAAATTTTTATTTTTTTAGAACAAATACGAAATATAACTGTGCTTGTTATTTAATACTTATATATGATTTGAATAGCCACTATTTTTCGAGGCTAAGACATGCAGGCGGTTGCTCCAGTATTGCCAAATTTATTTTAAAACAACATTTGTTAAGATAAATTCAATTCAATGCTACAAAGAGATGTACGAAGAACGGAAACAAAAAATAACTCGAATAGACATCAATTTTGCCTTTTTATCAAAAAAAAAAAAATTCTTTTGATTTAAATTTTTTGGTTCATTTATTTACAATAAAATTCTTTAAATTCATTCATATTGTTTTATTAATCATTAATTTTTCATGAACTATGCCTTTTTAAGAAGATAGCACTCGTGAGCAACCAAAATAATCTTTCCGGCTGGATACCGCCAAATACTTCTCGTTTCTTGTTGAATTGTTCAGTCTTAGCAGAATGCCACTCTGTGTTCGGAATGGCGCCGAACAACCGATTTGGAGAAAGTGAATGCGTTCACCTGCCAAGTGAGCCCTCTTTATTTATTCGTCTTTATGGGCTCGGACCCACTTTCTGCCCCTTTCTACTATCTATTATAAATCTTTTAAAAAGATTTTAATATTTAATGCGTAAAGAAATAATTATTAATGTAAGAATTTACGATTTAAAAAAATTCAGATATACAAATCGAATATTTCTTGGAACCAATTATAATTTTTCCTATAGGTTGATTTAAAAAAATTCAGATATACAAATCGAATATTTCTTGGAACCAATTATAATTTTTCTTATAGGTTATGTCCGTTTTTGCATATTGTAGGAAAGCCCAACCGTTTCCGCTAATGTTCGGATCTTTCTGCACCCAACTGTACCTCGAATAGTCTGGTTTCAATTAGTCCGGTAAGAAAGAGGAACCAATTAACCATACTATACGAGGTATTGCTGTAGTACTTATCCAGTCTTAATGGAATTGTGTAATAACATACTGAATACGTTTGTTATTTTCTTTTAAACGTTCACATATTTAAAAATATTAAATTTGAAATAAATTCTTATTAAATCTTATTTCGTTTTTTTTTTTTCGTTTTTGTTCAGTAAAGGATCTATGCGATAGAATACTGTATAACATTAAAAACGATATGCATGATTTAAATTATGCTTCGCTCAACATATGTTTAAAGCTGGGTTCACATTATGACTAATTGGACCGACTTGAGTGATTCTACGTCACATTTCCATAGCAACAGTAGTTGGTCCAGTAATACGACTGACCAAGTTTTGCCCGGTTGAATATTTGAAGTCTAGTCGCCACGGTTTGCCAACAATAACCAATCAGAGTGCTTTCTGAACAGCCAATCGTATTTTCTTTCTTTGGTGGGTAGTTCGTGATGTTAAATCACCATCTTTGCTGATAAAGATTTTATCAAAGAATTAATAAATGAAGTATCCTTGCATATATGATATACATCACCAGGATGATTTTCTGATAAATCACCATCTTTGCTGATAAAGATTTTATCAAAGAATTAATAAATGAAGTTTGGCAGTATCCTTGCATATATGATATACATCACCAGGATGATTTTCTGATTGTAAGTAAAATTCA
This sequence comes from Olivierus martensii, assembly GCA_000484575.1. Taxonomy (NCBI): domain Eukaryota; kingdom Metazoa; phylum Arthropoda; class Arachnida; order Scorpiones; family Buthidae; genus Olivierus; species Olivierus martensii. The sequence goes on along the minus strand of AYEL01087459.1, from coordinate 13,951 downwards.
TCAGATGACAATTCGTTGTATTATCAAAATATAACAACAGCACCGATTGGCTAATACAAAACGTCATTAGACAGTCGGCGGCATAAGTCCTTAATCATTCCAGATCCTTGGACTTATACCAAACAGGATGCTCGGTATACGTTCTTAATTCGTTCCAGATCCTCGGACTTATACCAAAGGAATTTTTTCTATAAGAAATAAAGGGAAAATGATTAATCCGTTCGCATGAAAAAAATCTCTATTATTGGCATATTATACATTGATGGGGTTGTATAAAATATTTAAACACTGCTTAATACTAAAATACATAAATACAAAAACAATTACACTAGATGAAATAAATGAAAATTAAACCTCACTACATTTCTGAGAAGAATAGAGTAGAGTATCTATTAAGATGGTGCTGAGAAAGGAGATGATGATGATATTGTTTGGAAGGAGAGGCACTTCCAATAAAACTTCAAGAATCTGAAATTCTTATGTTTTTTTCTCTTTCTCTTTTCCCCATTTGGACATTTTTGAGGCTTTTTGTTGACTTTTAGTTTGACTTTTACTAAAAATCTGTCCATTAGAACTTTGCTTTTGCCTTCTCAAGATGTTTCGGAAATATGACAGTGTCTGGTCATTCCAGACAATGCTGTTACGACTGTTTGGACTTTGTTGGAATGGTACTTCTCTGCAAGTTTTATATAAGGAATGTGTGTTTTAAGAGAACATACAACAGACTTATACAAGTTCTAGCACGCAAATCGGTTATATTCCAAAAAAAGGATTTTTTGCATCCAGACAGGACGTATACCAAGTTGGACTTATTCCAAAGCGGATGTATACTGAGATACCACTGTATTACGAAAGATACATTGTTAGCTATTGGCTACAGCAGGGATGGCCAACCTTTTATAGTTCACGTCAATTTTTTCATTTTTTAGTTAAGATGCTCTATACAAACTTATACTCCTTTTCAGTCCATTTAAAATATGATAACATGGATTTAAATTTAACAGTTAGATTCATATATACAGGGTGAGTCAAAATTATGTGAACAATCTGAATTTTGCTGAATTAGAATTATATTATTCCCCCGAATTGTATGTTCTGGCACTAAATTGTACTGTTGAACGTTGGTTTATGTGCATTAATCGTGCTGGTGGGCAGGTTGAGACTCTGTATAACGAAAACTCTGACTAAATGCTTTCTCTCAAATAGTGTTCACATAATTTTGACTCACCCTGTATATATAGATTAGATATCTCTAATAGCACACCAATACCATGCCAATATAGCTAAAATCACCAAACGGGTAAATTACTAAATAAAGTAATTTAAGCTATAATCAATAGAAAATTAAAGAAATATTTAAAAAACTTTTTAATATGAAATTTGAAGTTCAATAATTTAACGAAATAATATATAGCCCAGTACTTGATATCCACCATTAATTTAGTAACTGAGTAGTTACATTGGGGTCACGTGCAACAATTACATGGCTATTATGATCTAATAAGACTGCTCAGTTACCAAAGACATGATCATAGTAATCCAACGATATTGGTCAGCTAACATGTCATGTAGTCACTATAATCCAATGAAGTTGTTCAAATAGCGTTGATCTTCCATCTTAGATTTTATATCAAGTAATTTATGCCAATTACATTATATAAAATCAATTTCTAATAATCCATAACTGTCTTCAAATATTGCATAACAAACAAAAGTTGTTTCATAAAAATCCATTCAGCTGTTCTTGCATTATAAGCGAATATATGCATGCAGGTATTTCAGATTTATAATATGTAATCTATAATTATATTGATATATAGATTACTGTTCATGACGGATGAAAGATATATTTACTATTTAATGATATAACTGTTATGAGTTACATCAATGATTCTCAACCACTGTGCCACAGCACACTAGTGTGCCGCCAAACCTTTGAAGGTGTGCCACGAAAAATTAAGAATGAATTGTACTTATGTAATTGTATGAATCATCATATATATTAATAGCAAAACGTAATTGGCTGGATATCCCTTTTGCAGTTGAACCTCTGTATCAATTCCTATAAATAGGGTATTTAAGAATGAATTGTACTTATGTAATTGTATGAATCATCATATATATTAATAGCAAAACGTAGTTGGCTGGATATCCCTTTTGCAGTTGAACCTCTGTATCGATTCCTATAAATAGGGTATCGTTAGAAAAATCTAACCCTTGTATTTCTGCGACAGCCAAAATATTTTTGTCGTTATTCAAAATTTAAAAATTAATTTTAATTTAATTTTTATTCCTTATAGTTTCTCTAAAAAGACAAAATCTGCAGATGGTGCTATAACTTAATAAAGGTCGCCATTTAATGATTAAAAATTAAAATTATAGTTTCTCTAAAAAGACAAAATCCGCAGATGGCGTTATAACTTAATAAGAGCCGCCATTTAATGATCCCGTATACGAGTATGTCTGTAATCTGAATGTAATAAATAAGAATAAATACAATCTGTTAATAAAAATGCGTTGTTAAATCTATTATTATTTAAAATACTTAGGTATGCCGCCAAATTTTAAAATATTAAGATGTGTTCCTCAACAGAAAAAAGGTTGAGAACCACTGGGCTACATGTTATAATTATTACATTGACAATTATAATAGTACATATCAAATAAAAAAAATTTAATTATAAACATTTTCTAAAAGTTAAACAAATAATGTAAAACAAATAAACAAATGATGATCTTAACACAATGGATTTTTTTATTTTTACATGTTTGTGCTCTCTGTTATAAGCATGTCTGTGCTAAATTGTTATAAGAGTTGTTAAAGATACTGGATAATTGCTGTAAGCTATACTATTATTTTGATAAATATAATAAAATGTATTTTTTAACATGTAATTATGATAGTAGTTTTGGAAAAAATCACTTAGAATAGAATGATAATTGCTGTAAGCTATACTATTATTTTGATAAATATAATAAAATGTATTTTTTAACACGTAATTATGATAGTAGTTTTGGAAAAAATCACTTAGAATAGATAAACTTAACAGTGTGAAAATCTTTTTACTTGTTTGTGTAATCTGAGCTGTTATGACATTTGGAATTACAGAACCTATTAGCTTGTTTATATTTACATCGACATGTTAAACATTTTCTAGTTAGTATAGAAGCACTCGATGCTGCTCTTAATGATATTTCGTTATTCGGAATTGACGATAATATTAACAAATTTCTCTTTTATGGTGAATTCACTTCTGACATACAATTGCTTCAAAACTCTGAACTATGTCCCTAGTTTATAGAGATCATTCTCTACAGACAAAACCACAGCAAAATCATGATTCATAGGTCAGTGTGATGATATCTGTCTACCTCCTCTGAGGGGACGCTCTGCTCGATCATATGTTGAGCCGGCCCAGGCAGAAAATAGGAATTATTTTATATTGGCACTTTGCTATATATTCTTCAATTTGAAGATCTATTTGGAAATTAGATAACACTCATATCTAGTTCTAAGCTATAAATATCTTACATTTTATAATAAATGTATCTTCAGATATGTTACATTAGGCTTTATTTTTCAAACAATTAAGTATTAACATTTTATATTTTATAAAAAAAATTGTTTGTCGTAGAAAAAAATGGCTGGAATAAAACTTTAACCATTTTTACGGCATGATACAAATTTGCATGATTCCGCTTTTCCCTTATGTCACTTATCGTAAAAAATCTATACTAACACCTCTTCTTCAACAGTGTGATATGGTTATGGATATTTCCAGAAAAATGATTTTCATAAAATTAAAATTTTTGTATAGTATATCTAGTACAAAATATCTAATTCAGATTTTTTTTAATTATTATAATATAGACCAGCATAAAAACAAAATCTTGTAATACAACTACTGTATAATAACTACTGTACAAAATTTTTCTTAAATTAATTTTTTAAATAGACACTAAAATTTACTTCCAATCTGAGTGAATGAACGTGGAAAAAATCACTTTCAAACTAATAGGCAAGGTTTTTCAAACTAAGAGTCGCAATCTTTTAGTGAGTCCTAAAAAAATAAAATAGGTCACAACCAGTGGTGGAACTTAAAATTTTTGGTCCCCCGCAAAATATTCGGGCCCCTATTGCAAAAAAACAAACTTTTATCTAAATACTTTTATTAGGAAATAAAAAAAGAACAAAATTTGCATCATTTAAAACACAATTGAAAATTATCAAAAGAAAATATATTTAAAATTCTTCCTCCTGGATTTTAAATTTGTAAAATCACATCTTTTATTTCCATATTTTTGGCTATTGCTTCTACTGCTGCATTGCTCTGATTCAATGAATATTTCACTCATTTTAGGGTGCATTTAATTTTTACTGTATTATGTTGTGAGTTTTAAAAAAGTGTAAAGAAAGTACAGACAAAGTGGATTTGGGCCCTCTATAATTCTGGGCCCCCCTGCATTGTAGGGTCTGGTGCATTGTAGTTCTGCCACTGGTGTCAACAAATAGAAAAAATATCACAAAAATATTTGGAATACAGTTTATAAAATGAAATTTTAAAGCAGTTCATTTCCTTTTATACTTTTTTTGATATTCTCTGGAGACCAATTTTCACTTTTGAATTAGATATCCCTCCTATAATACGGTAGATAGGTATCTGAAATACACTATGTTGTTTGAAACTGTGTTATATGAGCCCAGAGCCAATACAAAAAGAAGAGTTACATTCCAAAACTAATTCCAAACAAATAACTTTATTTACTTCCACATAAGAAATTCAATGTTTATCTATATATATAATAAATCTGAAATGCCTGAGAGCGTATGTTCAGTTATATTTTCGGATTTACTTAGATCTATTATCGCAAAGTATTCGGGTATTATGCTAGTATATGCTTAATTATACATCATATACAATACACTTAATTCTATTTTTACATGATAGATACGTTCCCGAATGCGTGAAAAATTCGTGTAAAAAATATATTGTATCTATGGGAAAATAGAAGATTGGTTCCAGAATATAATAAATCCTATGAAAAATCATTTTAGAATCCTATTATTTTTATGTTCCTGCACTTTTCATTTCATAAAGATTGCACATGTATAGAAAAAAAGTATTATATAATGTAAATTATCATTTGAAAAGAAAAATAAGTTACAATTTTACATTAGTGCCATTTGAATGAAAATAGTACCAATCAAAAGATGATGAGTAGAGAAAACTTTCCAAAAGGCCTGCACTTCTATATGGTACAGACTTTGAGAAAATGAACGATGGAAATTATAATATTTTTCCACATATAGTATCTAAACCTGTATGTGCTTCTATTTTGAAAACTAAAATCACGTGAAAGTTAATTATAATGTTTCTATTTATCAGGAATTATGGTTTATTTACCAACTTACATTAAAATGCAACAAAGTTTTACTTCAAATACCTATAGTATATCTGCTACGATCCAGAAATTTTAATAAATAAAAGTTTTTTCAGCATTTGTATGATCTTTGTACTCAGATACAATAATTAACCCCTGAAATAATTATTATTTATTTTTTCAAACGGAATTATTATACTGGACATTACATTGCAGTACATTTTCAATTGTTGTTTAAAAGTTTTTTTAATCCATTTTCTGTAGAATTAATGATTACAAAATCTTATCGTTAGTAATTTCGGAGTATTTAAAATTGTATTAATTGGCATTATTTCAAACACATTTGAAGAATCAAAGAAAAAACAAGTCACAACTGAAAAATTGTTGACTTAAAAATGATATTTGTGAACTACCGTAAAAAATTTTGAAATGTTATTTTTTGCCATTTAAGTTTAAGCCCATAAACCGTTAAGGATAACTCTAAGGTGTTTTCATTCTAATTTATCCAAATATAACGAAATTCCTGCTAAAAATATTTTGCAGTATTATGTTTGATCTATAAGCTTCTATAAGTAACTGTATAGAAATTTGTCTGCTATGACCCTAAATGTGACAACAACACTGCCCTAGTGATTAAAATCTAGACCTTAATTAGTTTTTCTTTTGTTATTGGTAGGAGTAGAATGACCATATATATTTTTCCTCTGCTTATTTCCCTTATGATAAAGACGAATTTCCACCAACGCCTGAGTTTGGGTCTTTGGTGGAATTTTGTCAAAAGAATCATTTTGATTTATTGGTTGGTGTCGATGCTGACTCTCATCATGTGGTTTGGGGTAGCAAAGACATCAACTGAAGGGGAGAGCACCTTTTGGAGTTTCTGATGGGTACTAATCTTTTTATTCTGAATAGGGGTAATGAGCCTACCTTTGCTGTTGTTAACAGGAGGGAAGTCAATGACCTAACATTAGGGACTCAGAGTATTTCTGACCGAATTGAGAATTGACATGTATCTGGTGATCCTTCTTCTTCGGATCACAGATATATTTGCTTTAATTTATAGGGTGTGGCACCTAGCCAGGTTACATATAGAGACCCTCGGAGGACTAATTGGGCTTCCTTTAGAGAAGACCTTAAATTTAACCTGGGGGGTATACAGAGCAGATTTTGCTCGGTGGTGGATTTAGAGATGACTGTTGACCAGATTCAACAGGCAATTAACTTATCCTATCACCAAAATTGTCATGTCAGGACTGATTGCTCATCAAGGCAAGTTCCTTGGTGGAATGAACAACTGGGCAGTCTTAGACGTAACGTTAGGTGGCTTTTTAATAAAGCTAGGAGGATTGGTGATTGGGACGCATATAGGAGTGGTCTCACTGGTTATAATAAGGCCATTAGAAAGGCTAAAAGGTCTTCCTGGAAATGGTATTGTCAGAGAATTGAGGATGTGCCTGAGGTATCCAGACTTGTGAAGATAATGTCTAATGGGAATTTTTGCAGGGTTGGTTCTCTTAAACTGCCTGATGGCAGTATGACTAGTACTTGCAGGGACACTTTAAAGGAACTTTTTCGGGTACAGTTTCCTGGGTCTACTTTGATTGAGGACTCATCCTCCTTGCGGGTGCAGTCTGACCTTGATGGACATGATTATCATGCCTTGAGGAAGGACTGGCACCTTGTGAGGGGGATGATTAATCAAGCTAACATTAGATGGGCTATTAGTGTTTTTAAGCCTTTTAAGTCGGCAGGACCAGATGGCATTTTGCCAGCGTTCTTGCAACAAGGCATTGATGTTCTGGTTTCTCCTTTTTGCTGTGTCTTTTGGGCCTGTTTGGCTTTTGGCTATGTTCCATGGTCTTGGAGGCAGGTAAGGGTTTCTTTTATACCTAAGCCTGGGCATTATTCTTATATTGAGGCTGTCTTATCGTCCGATCAGCCTGATGTCCTTTTTATTGAAGACATTGGAGAGGTTGGTGGATAGGTTCATTAGGGATGGGGCCTTGTCTAGGATCCCCCTTTGTCGCAGAGGTTGGTGGATAGGTTTATTAGGGATGGGACCTTGGTTAGGATCCCCCTTTGTTGCAGACAATTTGCCTATCAATCTGGCAAATCGACTGAGCATGCTCTTCATGAGGTTGTTTCGCTCATTGAGAGGGCTATTGGGTACAAGGAGATTGCCCTTGGTGCTTTCCTTGATATTCAAGGGGCTTTTGACTCTACTTCTTTTGAGCAAATTAGCCTTGCTGCTTTCAGACATGGAGTGAGTTCAATGATTATTTGTTGGATTGGCTCCATGCTGAGGCATAGAGTTGTTTTTAGCAGACTCTATGAGGAGGAAGTTATGATTCTTACAGGGGATGTCTGCAGGGGGGGTGCTTTCTATCCTTCTTTGGTGCATTGTGGTGAATGAGTTATTGGCTTTACTCAATGGGAAATGTTTCTTCATGGTTGGAAATGCTGATGACATAGCCGTCATTGTTGTGGGGAAATTTCCCAGGACTGTATCTGAGGTCTTTCAGACTGCTCTCAATAGTTTCTTATTGGTGAAATAGGGTTGGATTGTCTATTAATCCGGCTAAGACTGTTGTTGTACCTTTTACTCGAAGAAGACAGTTGGTGGGTTAACTGAACCGACCTTCTTCAGTAAAAGGTTGCAGTTTTCTATCCAGATCAAATACCTTGGCGTTTTGCTTGACAAGGGTTTAATTTGGAAGCCACACGTTGAGTTTGTTGTGGGGAAAGCCTGTAGGGCTCTTTGGGCTTGCAGGGGTATTTTGGGTAAAGCTTGGGGTCTTAGGCCAGGGCTGTTGTTTTGGATTTATACCATGGTTGTGAGACCTATTCTTACTTATGCTGCCATTGTTTGGTGGCATAGAATTTTACTTAAGACTTGCAGGGCTGAACTTGGGAAGATTCAAAGACTGGCCTGTTTGGGCATTACTGGGGCTATGAAGACTGTTCCTACTGCTGCTCTTGAGGTTCTCTTGTGCATTCCTCCTTTGCATTTGTTTGTTGAGGCAAGTGCCCGGGAGGGCTATTATAGGCTTCACTCTTCTGGGAGAGGGATTTCTTGGATCCATAAGGTGGAGCATTTGTCTTTTGAGTAGGACAGGATACGCTGTAACATTCTTGGGATGGTTAAAGATTACATGGTACCTAGATTTAACTTCTTCCGGCTCTTCACTGTTGTTTTTCCCAGTTTGGAGAGCTGGGATGGGGATTTGGGATCAGTATCAAGGGTGGTTTGGTCTGGTTTATGGATGGTTCTAAAACCACTACTGGTGTTGGGGCGGGGGTTTACTGCGAGGGGACGCGGATGCTTTATTTCTATTCCCTTGGGCAGTTTGCCACTGTCTTTCAGGCAGAAATTTTTGCTATTTCTGCATGTGTTAGAATCAATCTTGATAGGGATTATGCTGGTAAGCATATTTTTATCCTATCCGATAGTCAGGCTGCTCTTAAAGCACTTGATAATTCCCGATTTGTTTCAAAGTTTGTTTGGGAATGTCATGTTCTCATTGAGGAACTGGCCACCAAGAACATGGTGCAGGTTGTATGGGTGCCAGGTCACAAGGGGATTGGGGGCAATGAGGTTGCTGATAGGCTTGCCAGGGAAGAGGCTTCTCGCCTCTTTTTTAGACCTGAGCCTGCCCTGGGCATTGGTTCTGATGTTTTTGGGCAGGTCATCAAGGACTGGTTGGCAGCCCAGCAGCTCATTTTCTGGAAGTCTATTTCTGGTCTTAGGCAGGCGAAGGCTCTTATTTTGGGTTGCTCTGTTCAGCAAACTAAAGAGTTACTTTCACTGAATAAATTTGAAGTTAGGATTGTTACAGGGCTTCTTACAGGGCACTGTCATCTTAGAAGACATCTTCACTTGATTGGGCTTGTTGATAGCCCTATTTGTAGATGGTGTCAGTATGAGGAGGAAACTCCTTTTCACATTTTGTGTGAATGTGTAGCCCTTTCATGGCTTAGGCGTGATCTTTTGGGGATGTATTTTCTTGTTCCGAAGGATCTTGCTACTGTCCCATTGAGGAAAATACTGTTGTTTGTTTTAAGGATGGGACTTCTTCTGGGATGATTTGATTGGGGTACGCAATAGACCATTGTTGGTCGCAGTGCTTGGGCTGGCTAGGCTCCTCCCTTTACTACTACTACTACAACTACCACTACACCAAATTGCCTACTGGTTCTATTCTCTCTATTGGATCTATTATTTGTTCTCTCTCCAGATCTTTTATTTTATCCAAAATTTTCCTTGAAAATCTATCACTATACCCATGGCTATTACATTGTTTCTTAATACAGTGAAATGATGAACAAGGATAGTAATTTTTTATTTTTTAATAACTAATTCCAATTTTATATTGAGTTGAAGCATTTTTTTCCCCTTAGTGAAATTTTTATTTTACATTAATTTTACATGTACAAAATACATAAATTAATCAATAATATATTCTCCTGCATTGTTTATTATGGACTCCCAACATTCTAACAGTTTATCGATTCCATGCCTGAAGAAATTCAGTAGTTTGGAGCAGGGCTGGGGAGCAGGCTTGAAATAGGTAAGTAAGGCTCTGGCACCGGCTCCAGAGCCACAGTATATTCCAGATGTGGTTCCATCACTATAAATGATTTTTTGGTATGACTGCTACCATGAAACATCACTTAGCTTTTAAATTGATATATTGTTATCTGTATTTATAAGTAAAATTTTACTTTTTAAATTGATATATTGCTGTCTGTATTATTATTAATTTATTTTATATGATATTTAAAGTTTTCAATAAAATATATTTATTTTGGCAAATGGCATTAATATATTGGTAACTAAAAATCAAAGATGATGTAATTTATTGATTTCAAATTTTTATCAAATTTTAAATGCTAAAGTTGGGATAGGGTTGTGCATTTTTACCAGTTTTCAAACTCTGAAGTTGGGGGCCGACTTATATTTGAGTATATATGGTAGATGGTTGGGAGCTGGAGCCAGCAGAAATTTTAATGGCTCCGGCTCTGGCTCCACTGAATATGATTAGCTTAGCTCTGGCTCCAGCTCCTCCAAAACTTCCTGGCTCCATGGCTCCGGCTCCCCAGCCCTGGTTTGGAGTTGAAGAAGCTGCCAAGCCAATTTTGAAGACCAGCTTTGTTATTAAAGGAGATTCATCAAAGATTATTGGCTAGAGAGAGGAAAAGGTGAATATCCAACGGAACAAGATCAGATGAATAGATAGAATAACCTTCCACTCAAGCCCAAGCTCTTGGATAATCCTTTTTATCATGTTATTATGCTGCAAAAATCACTTGATGCATTCATTCTTCCTGATCTTTTTCTTGATGTGATCTCAAAGCATTTCAGTTGTTAGCAATCTCAGCAGTGATGGTTACATTCCTAGGAACCAATTGATAATAGATGATACCTGTTTGTCCCAGCAGATGTACAACATTATTTTATGTGGATGGACACCAGCTTTTGTAATAGATGATACCTGTTTGTCCCAGCAGATGTACAACATTATTTTATGTGGATGGACACCACCTTTTGTATGGGAAATTGTTTGTTAAGCCTCAATCATTCCTTTCTGTTCTTGATGTTGACACAAAGGCACCATTTTTTGTCACCAGTAACAATCTATGACAAGAATGATCAAGTTGTTGACAAGATAAATAATGACAAGCAAGTAAAGAAGCACAAATGGCCACTTCCTGTTTTTGTTGGTTTTGCTCAAAATATATGGTATCCATATACCAAATTTTTGAACTTTGTTTATTAAATGCAAATGTAAGATGATTGATTGGTCACAATTCATCAAATTGGCTAATTCTCAAATTTATAAATGTGTGTGATCATGGATTAAAGCATTTAAACTATTTTCATTAAAGTTGGACAGTTTTCTTGAATACAGAGAATCACACCAAGAAGTCCATTTTCACATTCATGTGAAAATGGCTGTCTTGGTGTGATCAGGAGTGTGATCTTGGAATATCATCGGGGAAAGTACAGCAAGAGAATTACATATTTCAAAGAAGGCCTTCTTTGAAATATGAGAAAATCACTCTTGCTGTACTTTCCCTGATGACATTCTCCCCACAAATGGCACAAATATTTCTAGCGGTCTCTAATGCCTTTGCTTCTAAGTTGAACTAAAACAAAAGGATATGTCAGAAATGTTTGATTTTGTTTGCTTGACAGTTATTTTTGGGCTAAAAAAATGGAATAAATGTTTTCAAAATTAAACAATTCAAGAGGTATTTACTAGCACAATATTATGATATCAAAATATCAAACAATAAATCCGAAACAATTTTTTTACAAAACAGTGTTGCCTTACCAACAAAAAAATGCTACAAACTGATGCATCAACCCAATATTTCATGAATATTCATTGTTTGATTTATATTGAAACATAATACAATATTTCTTTAGTAAAAATATTAGTCTATGCTTTTGTAATATTTCATGTAATGAAACTGTTCATTACAACAAGTAGCAATTTGGTTTAATAAAGTACCAAGCAATTTTTCTTTATTTGCATCACATTTATAATACTTCACAAATATATCTGGCTGAGCTTTTTGAGCTTATTCATTTCAAATATTTTATTAAAAAATATACCGATAATAGATTTTTAATTTCTGAACCATTTGTAGATTTTGTAAGTAATACATAATACATAAATATATCAACATCATATAGAGTTCCTTTTAAAAAAACGAAACTGTTATGATTTAAAATAATGTTAATAATTAGGAATGAAAATATTAGATGTATGATATATGTAATTGGTAAAAAAGAAATAATAATGACAAAATAAAAGTAAACACAAATTTATACACTTTTTCTTGTTCCATTGCTAATATAGAGGATATTCCTAAAGATTTTTGCTTTTCTTAATAGAAAAAGTATAGTATTTATGTAAATCCTTATCTATTAGCAATATAGAAAGCCATTCAGCCTCTATGGTTAAGGATCATCCATAAACTGTCATGCTATTTCAAACACTTTTTAATCCCTTCCTTCCCCTTTTGGCATTTTTCGACATACCTAACTTGGGCTCCCTGGCTATGTCGTCACTAATTTGAAAATCACCTTCTCTTCAATTTAAAAACTTTTCTTTTTTCCAATTTTAAATAAAAATAAAAAATACAATAGGAATTATTTTACACTGGTACTTTGTTACGCATATTTTTTCTTTTCTTACATATTTCAGTGGATTGTTCCCAGAAATATATAAATTGCAATATTTCAGAAAATTTTAATATTTTTGCTTGAAACATTTCTGTTGAGTTTTTAATCTAGTATTCTTAATATAGATATTAAATATTTTATAGACAGACAAATTTTTAGCATATTACGAATGTCTTATAAAACTGATCTAGTATTCTTAATATAGATATTAAATATTTTATAGACAGACAAATTTTTAGCATATTATGAATGTCTTATAAAACTGATAAAAATAAAATAAATAAATAAAGAGTTTACTATATATTATGTTTTTACTTTTGTTTTTTCTAAGTCTCTGAAATCCAGTACTACTTAATCCCTGTAAAAGCCAGATTTCAGAGAGTTCACATAAAATAAATTCTCTGAAATCTGACACCTATGGGGATTAAAAAAAAGTGGATTTTAAATATGCTAGATTCTAACTCATGTGCTGATGTAAAAATATATAACTAGATGGAACGAAACTTCTAAGGTGATTCATCAATAATATATTTTATAATTCTGATTTTTTTTCAACAGATGATGCTTATGAAGATTATATTGTTATGAAATAAAACATTTCCTGAGAAACTCCCTAAGAGGGAGGAAAAAAAATTAAAATTTTCTATGAAAATTCCATGATTAAAAACAACTGAGCAGAATTAACAAAACTGCCAATCAGATACTTACATTAATTACTGTATTTTGTCAATTCCAAGACATTTCAACAAAATATTTATATTTTTAATTTTCTATTTTGGTTATCATATGAAAAAATATGGTGAAAGAAAACTATGCAAATTTTATTATACAGTATTTTTCTTAAGGATTTACAAGGCCAGATATTTTAAATATAAAGCATATACTAATGAATTTATTTAAAAGATATTCTGTATTGGAAACTTTATTGTCATGTTTATCATTCTAGCTTATTATATGCAGTTTAGATTTAAAAGGTATTTTTTTGTGGACCATTAGTTTCCATATATAGAGCTACTTGGAGGGTAAATGTAATTCTGGTTACATATGTAGTGGGATATATCTCGAAACCGCGATAATTCAAATTTGGATCGCAAGAATTGGAATTTTGGTATCTATAAACCGCGATAATCGAGATATTCCTGTAAATAATATAGGTAGCACAGTTGGATCACAAGAATTGGAATTTTGGTATCTATAAACCGCGATAATTCGAAAATCGCGATAATCGAAACCGCGATAATCGAGATATTCCTGTAAATAATATAGGTAGCACAACAATATAATATAGGCAAATAATTTTGTAAAGATATCCTTATTTAAAAAAATTTAACAAAGTATGCTTTTATGTTGCTCAATCACATCCATTTTTTGCTGTAG
>AYEL01087457.1:0-94543 GCA_000484575.1 Olivierus martensii | reverse complement strand
TTAATTTTGAGGTCCATTCAGTATATATATATATATTCCTATAACAAATTATCTGGCACGTTAGTATATTAAGAAATATAACTTTTTAAATTTTTGGCATGCCAGCAGAAAAAGGTTCGCCACCCCTGATCTATGATAGCTAAATAATTCTTTGCACTATGCCATTTTTTTCCTTTTAATCAATGTTTATGAATTATCCATTTCGTATTAATAGTGTTTTAATACAGATGATAAAGTATGTCTTCGGCCAGAACCATGAAAATATTTTGTAATAACCAATATATTCATTAAAAAATATATTTATTAAATTTAATCAATATGTTCATTAAAAAAAATTGCTATGTAGGCAATGCCACACTGCCAGATGTGACGTGATGCGCTCAATCACTTGGGGTGAAGTAAATAAGCAACAAAATAATTGAAAAATTGGCATTTTCAGAATTTTTCCTTCACCTGTATCCTAAGATCTATACTTATGCTAAATTTCAAATTTCTACATCTACGGGAAGCACTACATAATTTTGATGAGTGATTCAGTGCTCAAATTTGCGATTTTCTGGGGCCTTTCAGTTCTTGCACTTTGATTTGGCTTGGGTCAAAGTTGATTAGATGAACTCCACTTAGCATCTTAACTCTGGAGAATGCTACATAATTAATTAATTATATCTTGTTTTTTGTACACATATAGACATTAATGTAATGAATGCATGTATATATTCATTAAAAAAGACTGCAATATAGGCAAGGCCGCACAGCCAGATGTGACGCGACACACTCAATCGCTTGGGGTAAAGAGTTATGGAGATGGCAAATATGGCTTAAGTTGGTTCGTGTAAATATACACACGGTGTGCGCTGCACAAACTTGGCCCATGCCCCTTGATAATACTATTGATGAAAAAATTTCTTAAATTTTTCTTTCTTAATTTTGTATTTATGTATTTAATTGTATATGTGTAAATAATTTATAAATGTTTATGTAAATTTATGCATTTTTAACTGTTTTTAAGTTAAACAGAAACCTAATTTATGAAAATATTAAGACAGAAACCAAATAAATCAAGAATTAAATACGTTCTCGACTTATGCTGGTTGGAATGGGCATTTTCAGAATTTTTCCTTTACCTGTATCCTAAGACCTACACTTGTGCTAAATTTCAAGTTTCTACATCTACAGGAAGCATTATATAATTTTGATGAGTGAGTCAGTGCCCAAATTTGCAATTTTCTAGGGCCTCTATCTCCTGGACACTTTGATATTAAAGCTTGAAATTTTTACAGGGTCATGAGAGCCTAAAGCTTAACAACAGTGCCCAAATTTGCAATTTTCTAGGGCCTCTATCTCCTGGACACTTTGATATTAAAGCTTGAAATTTTTACAGGGTCGTGAGGGAATAAAGCTTAACAACATACACAATTTTAGTTTTATTAGCTTAATCGGAAGTGAAGTAATGGAGATAGCAAATATGGCTTAAGTTGGTTTGTATAAATATATACATGGTGTGTGCTGCATGAATGTGGCCCGGTGTACTGCCGTGTGCCTTGATCATAGTCTATATATATATATAACCTGTGAATTTTTCAGAAACGTTTAAAAAAATTATTATTTCTATTATTAATGTATTTTTTAATTTAATATTTTATATAAGATATTCATTTATGTTAAAAATTATTTAAGGTTAAAATTTTTTAAATTTCAAATCATATTGATAGTCTGCAATGCAAAGCAGCTTCCAAAGGAGTGATCATAAAAGGGTTAAAATGGAGAGCATATATGCACCTCTTCGACATTTCAAGTTTTTTCCCAGAAAGATGATGATTGCAAAACAGATAATAATCGGATGGCAGAATATTGGGAATAAGCTAGATGGGGAGTTTTTCATATCTAAACTCCTGAAACTTGGGATTATTCTTGCTGTGTGTGGTTTCAGATTGTTTTGTTGAATAAGCATTTCTTCATGATTAAGGAGGGTTAGACATTTTTTCTACAACACAGTATGTAGATGTCTAGTTGCTGACAATAGACCTCCTCTATAATGGTTTGATTTGGTGGCAGAAGCTTGTAATTGTTTATGCCTTGCATTCCACCAAACATTTCAGCAAAATCTTATTTAGAAAATGTCAAGATGTAACCACTACTGCAGGTACAGTCTGTTTAGGAAGTCACTGATATTTGCATTTAATGTTGTGATACAGAATCCATTATTCATTTCCTATAACCATTCTGTTCAAAAACAGCTCCCACTTTTCACAGGAGAACATGGAAGTGCAAATGCACATGCTGTCACAGGTTTTGTGGCATGAGCTCATTGAGTCCCCAGTTTTGACACACAACCAAAGTCCTATAGATGCCTGTGAATAGTTAAATGAGATGAATGGATGGATGATTGTGGCCAATTCCTTGACTGCTGCCTCTGAATTCCCCTCATCATCAGTCTCAGTGCATCATATCCAGCTCATCAGATCATCCTTTGTAGGTTCTATACTCAATCAAAATTTCTGGAACCATCTTTGATACTCTGACATTCAAAGTACCCAACCTATATATATGGAATTGGGTTCTATACTCAATCAAAATTTCTGGAACCATCTTTGATACTCTGACATTCAAAGTATCCAACCTATATATATGGAATTTTCACTGTAAAGAAGGTGAGTTGTTTTCTTTTACTTCCTGTACTTCTGATAGTGGTCCTCGGGCTTGTGTTTTCATAAGGAATAACATACGTGTTTCACCTGTCTGGGATTTCTGTTCTAGGGATCTTACCACTGTTCAGGTGAAGCTTGATGAGGGGGGTGCTAGTAGGGAATTCACTGTTTCCTCTGCTTATTTCCCTTATGATAAAGATGAAGACAACATGCCAACACCTAAGTTCGGGTCTTTGGTGGAATTTTGTCAAAATAATCATTTTGATTTATTGGTTGGTGTCGATGCTAACTCTCATCATGTGGTTGGGGTAGCAAAGACATCAACCGAAGGGGGGAGCATCTATTAGAGTTTCTGATGGGTACTAACCTTTTTATTCTGAATAGGGGTAATGAACCTACATTTGCTGTTGTTAATAGAAGGGAAGTCAATGACCTAACATTAGGGACTCAGTGTATTTCTGACCGAATTGAGAATTGGCAAGTATCTGGTGAGCCTTCTTTTTGGGATCACAGATATATTTGCTTTAATTTACAGGGTGTGGCACCTAGCCAGGTTACATATAGATACCTTAGGAGGACTAATTGGGTGTATGGCACCTAGTCAGGTTACATATAGAGACGCTCACAAGACTAATTGGGCTTCTTTTAGAGATGACCCTGGGAGGTATACAGAGCAGATTTTGCTCGGTGGTGGATTTAGAGATAACTGTTGACCAGATTCAACAGGCAATTAACTTATCCTATCACCAAAATTGTCATGTCAGGACTGATTGCTCATCAAGGCAAGTTCCTTGGTGGAATGAACAACTGGGCAGTCTTAGACGTAACATTAGGCAGCTTTTTAATAAAGCTAGGAGGACTGGTGATTGGGACGCTTATAGGAATGCTCTCACTGGTTATAATAAGGCCATTAGAAAGGCTAAAAGGTTTTCCTGGAAATGGTATTGTCAGGGAATTGAGGATATGCCTGAGATATCCACTTGTGAAGATAATGTCTAATATTGCAGGGTTGGTTCTCTTAAGTTGCCTGATGGCAGTATGACCAGTACCTGAAGGTATCCAGACTTGTGAAGATAATGTCTAATGAGAATTTTTGCAGGATTGGTTCTCTTAAACTGCCTGATGGCAGTATGACTAGTACTTGCAGGGACACTTTAAAGGAACTTTTTCGGGTACAGTTTCCTGGGTCTACTTTGATTGAGGACTCATCCTCCTTGCGGGTGCAGTCTGACCTTGATGGACATGATTATCATGCCTCGAGGAAGGACTGGCACCTTGTGAGGGGATGATTAATCAAGCTAACATTAGATGGGCTATTAGTGTTTTTAAGCCTTTTAAGTCGGCAGGACCAGATGGCATTTTGCCAGTGTTCTTGCAACAAGGCATTGATGTTCTGGTTTCTCCTTTTTGCTGTGTCTTTTGAGCCTGTTTGGCTTTTGGCTATGTTCCATGGTCCTGGAGGCAGGTAAGGGTTTCTTTTATACCTAAGCCTGGGCATTATTCTTATATTGAGGCTGTCTTATCGTCCGATCAGCCTGATGTCCTTTTTATTGAAGACATTGGAGAGGTTGGTGGATAGGTTCATTAGGGATGGGGCCTTGTCTAGGATCCCCCTTTGTCGCAATCAATTTGCCTATTAATCTGGCAAATTATAATGCACGGTCTTTCTTTTCCAAAAGCATGATGACAATCGCAGAATGATTTGCAACCAATGATCTACTGACAGTTTATACCTAATGCGTAGTTTCTTAATTTCTATGCTTTTATTTGGACAAATTTCACCTCGATGTGAAAATTTGAACAATTTTATTTTTCATCGAAAATAGCAACCCGTGGCCTAATTAGCATATTGATTAGAACTGGCTCCAGAGAGATGTAATTAGGATCAATTAATTTATAAGTACCATGTACAAACCTGTATCCAAAATATTGTGATAGGGCTCAATGTAAAAATGTAATTGAGTGTGTGGACATTTTTGGTAATTGTAATCTTCCTTTATTATATTGTACCATTTATACGTTCCGCGAATATTGAAAAATGATACATATATTTTAAAATATTTTTTATTAATACAATATTTAATTACATAAACTTTGACAAACTTGGGGCCCCCTCAAGCGCGGGGCCCGATTGGGTGCAATCGGCTTAAATCCGGCACTGATCTTTGGATAATTGAGATACAGGAGAACAAGATATTTCCAGATTTCATACTTTTAAGGGATTTATTTAAAAATATTGCAGATGGCGTCTGCATTTTCAAAACTAACTAATAACTAAGCTTTAGTTATGATAAAACTAAATACATTACTATATAAAAATCCTCCTAAACCTCTATGTGTACAGGAGACCAGTGGTAATATTCAAATTATTTAACAACCGGTTCGCTTAAATTTGATGTCGAAGAGGTCTTGAAGAAATTTACAAAATTTTTTTATTTACGTTTTATTAAGAATTATAGGAGATAGAACAATATTGATAAAATTAAAGAACATAAATAACGATAATTGCACAAATAAAAATATTAATATTTACAAAACACAGCGATCAGTGATTTATTCTAATAATTTCTAGATCATTTTCTGATTATTGCAAGATATAGATGGAACTTTTTCTTTCACTCACGTGTCACTTGCCAAATGGTGTTCTTTCCTCAACCATTTCTTTGGCATAAGGAACTGCATCAAATTTTATATATTTTCAGAAAAATAACAACCAGTTCGACCGAACCGGTTGGATAACACCACTCCAGGAGACATGAATTATTTATATTCATCTAATCAATGGCTAACAAAAAGCTATCAATTTAACTATCGACAACGTTTAGATACATTTGCATGCTATTTAATAAACCAATTGTATCACTAAATGTCACTAATCACCAACCATCACTAAATGTAACTTTTACAAAATATAAACGTCCTACAAAAATGCAATATTTATTTCATAGATATTGTGAATAATTAAATTTTCAAAAATTCAGGTAACCCTCGATTTATGTCGGGGTTAGGTCCCTCCATAATAGTTTCGTAATTCAAAACCTCATAATTTGAGATAAAATTATTATAGAATGAATTACTACTATAGAAATATAAAAATTAGATACTCAGGTGATCCCTTTTGTTCTATTTACAGAAGCTTCTAGAAACACGTAGAAATTCATGTAAATTAAGTGTAACAGTAACGAAATCTATAAAGATACAAATTTCATAATTTTGAAACTACTTAATTTGAGGATTCGTAAATCGAGGACTATCTATACTACTATTGATGATAAACAAATGTTAGTCGAAACTGACCTGTATGACACTGACACGTAAATGTGAAAACACAATCGGAACAAGATATTTATTGCAATTTCGTTACATTTTACAGGTAAATTAATAGCAAATATTTTATAAACTATATATGGCTTCAGAAATAAATCTGACAATTGAGACTAAATATCCGAAAATGAATCGCGAACCCGAATTAAATCACAATTTTCAAAAATTCAAGTTCTTGTTTTAAAAAACATTACTAATTTATATAAAACTAGAAATTACCCGCTCATATAAATGAGCGGAAATATACTGTTGTGATCTAATCTTATAATAATAGTTGCGGAATGAAAGAATTCTAATAGCCAGTAATGCATAACACATTTAGATGAAGCAATGCCATATACATTAATGTCAGTTCTCTTCTTAAGTCAGTGGCACAGATTATTTGAGACAGATAGGACACTCTCATAGGGGACTCTATTGTATACAAGAAACGAACGAAGCGCCTCTATGAAGAGTACTTGAAATGAACTCAACTATTAATAAAAATCATATTAATCTATTGAAAGTTTTAATTATAAAAGTTTTTTTGTAATAAAACTACAATCTATTGAAAGTTTTAATTATAAAAGTTTTTGTAATAAAACTGCCACAGGATTCGTAGAAACAATAATAACCGACCTTTCACTATCTACAACTAAAGTGAAATGAGTAACGCCAGGTACTGCCAATAGTGGCAGCACCATCGAATAAGCTGTGTCAATCTGTATCAACTAATCTGTCTTAAGTGATTAATTAGTTCCAAAGATTTCCGCATGAGTCAGATTGAGTAACGCCAGGTACTGCCAATAGTGGCAGCACCATCGAATAAGCGGTGTCCTATCTGTATTAACTAATCTGTCTTAAGTGATTAATTAGTTCCAAAGATTTCCGCACGAGTCAGATGATGCATAAATATAGAATTTCCATCGATGAGAATTTCTTTAATGATGATTGAAAACTGAAATATTTCTACTTATAAATGAGCAGCGTAATTTACTTTCCAAAGTGCAGTATTTACTAATCTTTTTGAGCTGATTCTATTAAGATTATTTGTCATTTTATGTTTCTCCGCTATTATTACAGTTTGAAAAAATAAAAAATAAATGAGTTTATTAATACGACAATAGATGGCGATACTAGTTTTTATAAATCTCATAATTTCGAAAACGCATGTATAGAAAACCATATAAATAAAGGATTGACTGTATAACACGGAATCATGAAAAGAACTGATTGACCAGAGAACAAGAAAATATCTTACAGTAAACTCCCTCTTATTCGGTTTCGCTTTAATCGGCCACATTTTCTTCCATTAAGTGAGCGGATATAAAAATTAAAAAAAAAAAAAGAATAAATCATTCGGAAGAAAAGAGAGCGCTTAAAACTGCGATAAGATATATCAAAGAGCAAAATAATTCATGAATCATCGATACAATTCTTAAGAAAATTGGCGTGATTTTGCTTCAATAAAACAAATTTAATCAAAAAGACAAATGAAGATTACGATTTTTTATCTAATAAATGTTTTATAACCATTATATAACAAATTAAATATACATATATTATTTATTGTTAATTTACAACCTATAACCTATGATACTCTGCGTGTGTTTTGGATTTTTTCTGGCTATCGTCTATCCGGCTGAGTTTCTGTCTTATAAGGGCTGGTTATTGGAAAGTCTAGTCGAATTTAAAGCTAATTGTGACTTTATAGATTATTGAGATTTCATAATTTAAGTAGTTTGACAAAATTATAAAAGACCTCATTAAAATAATAATATATTCGCCATGGAAGAAGAGATAATATCGTAAATTTACCCTATTGCAAAGTACTATAGTATTCCTAGCAAGACTGCCTTTAGGAGCGCGTTTTTCAAATATTTTCAAATTCGTTTTTTATTTTATTGTAATGATTATTATGTTGACTCTTATAAACTTACAGAAGTTTACGGTATTAGAAATTTTAATACAGTATAAACATTAAATCTAGTTCTATTCTCACAATAAAATCCTAATTCTACAAAAGAAATCACGGTATTCACTTCACTCTCAAAAGAAATCCACGAAAGATAGTGCATTAATTTTTGAATGAATTAACATTTATTAATACTTTTCTGTGCATCAGACTTTTTTAGAAAAAAAAATTTTCCGAGCCAGCCAGGATTCGAACCTGGAATCTTCTGATCCGTAGTCAGACGCGTTATCCGTTGCGCCACTGGCCCACGTTGGTTCATATTTCGTCGAGTGATAATTGCATGTGAGGCCCCGCGCCCACATGCAATTATCAGTCGGCTAACTATTTAATTGCAGGAGTGAGAATAAATGATTTCCTATAAGACTGCGCCCACTAGAAACTCTTTTGTTGGCGGACTAAACAATAGGAGTCCTTTGTTCTCACTCCTGCAATTAAATAGTTGACTGACTGATAATTGCATGGGTACAATTGTCGCCTTACCGAAGTACGGCGAAAGTAATATACATCGAAAGGGGGCCGAAACACGCAAAAAATTCTTAATGAACCAAAGGTCAAAGGTTTACGAGATACAGAAGCATCTAGGCGGCATAGGTAGTGTAGTACGGGAATGGGACGCGTCGCTTCGCAGATCGCAGCGAAGCCAAGCGCAACGCCAAACCATATGCGCCATTTGCAATAAACGGAACTTTACGGGTCTATATCTCGTAAACGTTTGACCTTTGACTCCTGGACCATTAGAGATTTTTTTGCGTGTTTCAGCCCCCCTTTCGATGTATATTACTTTCGCCGTACTTCGGTAAGGCGACAATTGTACCATTGCATGTGAGCGCAGGAATAAATTTCTGCTTAGAGTGCGATGAAACTGACTAATTTTTAAACAACTCTTACCTCTCTCCTTTATATAGGAGGTATTGATTTTTATTTCCTCCTTATTAATGGTCATTGAATAATTTAAAATTCTAGAAACGTCGAAAAATATTCCCACACTATTTATTTTTTCGATGCCATACAATAAATTAACTTTGGAATGGATTAAGTATGATATTCACTGATACCAAAGAGATTTCAGGAATCTCTAGAATATTTTATATCCATTTCCGGTCTCATGTTTTAAATGATTTATGATATAATTTGTTTTCCTGATATAGCAAGTATCTATCCGGAAAGAACTGTGATTTTGGTAATTTTATTGCCACTTACGTCTATTGCTTAAGGCTTTAACTGATTATAGTTCACTGGTCGTAAAATTATTGATATTTATAAATAAAAAGAGAGTTTTTTGAACATTTTGATTTCTCAGGGTCAGATTTATGCATAAGCTAGATATGCTACAGCTTAGGGCTTCACGCTTCACTAAAAAAACATTAAATAATTTGAAAAAAACTTTCTAAATGTTATACTTTAGGGGTCACAATAAATCAGGCTCTGTGATTTCTGAATATGAAACATTGATATCTGAGATCTTATAAAAATAATTTATTCATTATTAGAGAAAATTCATTTTTTTCATTTAATTCTAAGTGGAATCAATTCATTGTAAGCGAAATAAAAACCATCCAGTTCCGAAGGAGGTCATATTTATTCTTTTATGAAGTCAGACTGAAAATATGCTGCATAGTTACTTGGATCAGAAAAATCGATAATTTTTGGATGAGCAGTTTTAAAATAATAATCTCTCCTCATTGAGCATAACGTATACAATAAAAAAATAAAAGGAAATTCATTTCCATATGAAAATTAATACATTTTAAACGTTTTTGAAAATAATTGCTTATGTTTGAAATTTTATATTAATAATACTTCTTAGACTATTTTAAAATTCAAATAAAAATCAAATAAAATACTGTACAGTATTCAGAAAAATTTAATTAATCAAGAATAGTAAACAAGAGCAAAAAAATTAATTTATTTATGTCAAGTATTTTTTCTAAGCAGTAAAAGCTATCAAACTGATACAGTTATTTCTTATGAGAAAACTTAAATAAATGG
Source organism: Olivierus martensii (assembly GCA_000484575.1). Lineage (NCBI taxonomy): Eukaryota > Metazoa > Arthropoda > Arachnida > Scorpiones > Buthidae > Olivierus > Olivierus martensii. Next base: position 84,628 of record AYEL01087457.1, on the reverse strand, counting down.
AATATAAAAAAAAAAAAAAATTAGAGTAAGAATTCCAATAAATATTGAATAATCTAGCTTCCAATAAAAATTTATATGTTAACCGATAGATGGCACGAAGTGTTTCTAGTTACTGTATTTAAACTGCTATTTAATATTTCATATATGATTTATTTTTCTTCAATCATACAGTTCCAAAAATATTAAATTATGATTAGTAAATTGTACATTAATAAGGTTGCTGAGTTAATTAAAAATACTGTTTTCAATATTATATATTATATTCTAAAGAAAGTTAAAAAATAAATAAATAAATTCAAGCATCTTAAATTATTAAGAAACATAAAAATGATGCTGGAAATATAATAATAGCATATGAAAATTCTTTTCATATCTCTGGAACATGATGTCTTAATGAACATTAAAAAATACTGCACATGGTTTTATATATAAAATATGGTATATATAGTATGCAAAATATGGTATTATTTGTAAATCTATCTGAACAATAATAAATACTAGAGATTACCCGCTCATATAAATGAGCGGAAATAAAATCTTCTGATTTAATTTAATAATACTGTATATAACGACGAAATACACCTCCGAACTCGTATAGGGAATCCCAACATCGTTGAGGGAATTGTAAAATGGCATCCATTATTACGTTACAGCGCCCTCTGAGGACTTTCTGTCTTTTTAGAGGAACTACAATTTCAATTTAATTTTTATTCTTTAATTTGTAAATTATTAATAGCAACAAATAATTTTGGCTGTCGCAGACATCCGAAAATTAGACCTTTCTAACGATACCATACTTATAGAAATCGGTACAGTGGTTCGACTGAAAAAGAGACATCCAGTCAGCCAGCCACGTTTGACTATTAATATATATGATTTTAAAATATTTTATTATTAAAAATTTGAATTTTTACAAAAATATTTCTAATTACGTTCGGGAAGCGCCAGGTCTATTTTGCTAATTCCTAATAATTTTTAAAACTTTACTAGCAAATAAAAGTTGTCCTTATTTATTTTAAAGTGCTCATAAGTTTACAAAAATGCTGTATATTCTCTCTAATTTTGTTTAAATAAGAAATAAACTGCAAACAATATATTATCACGATGATGGCATCAGAATGTAAATATCGAAGAGAATTGTTTGATAAAGTTTTCTGATTACGGAATGGATTATTTTCGATAAGATACTATAAAAGAAAGTGCTGGAAATAACAACAGGGTTGCGAATTGGAAGTGGTAATCAAACTGTCCATAAATGTAGATAAATAATGAAATATGATCAAACTCCGGAAATAGAATTTATCTTAGACGCTAAATTAAACAATGTAAAGAGAATCAGTCTAACCGAACGTATCTTAATATAGAGCATTATTATTAGCTGGATTTGCAGAAAATTTTTTTTTATATAAAAATTTTTTCCGTAAATCATAAATCTAAAATTAATTACAATATTATATCTAGATACTTAAACTTTGATAACCTATCTGAAAGGAAATATTGAATAATTTTAACGTTTTATTGACGTAAAATATATATCTAGATCAAAATTGACAATATTTTTTATATATTCTAGAATCTAGAATAATTCATTATTCTAGATTTCATCTAGAATTCATTAAATTCTAGATAATCTAGAATTTAATGAATAATTCAGATTTCAGATTAAAATTATTAAGTAAAAACCTATAAGTTTTCATTAGTTAATACTATATACTGTATATTGTTTTTCGTTTATTAATTAAAATCTTATTCAAATCAAGGGAATCATTTTTATGAATTTAATGTTTTTGATTTAATTATTGTTAGTTTCTATAGGATATGGCTTTTTTCCATTCAGCCATTCAATTGTAGAAGAGGAAATGACTTTGGTGTGATCAAAATCTATTCAACAGTTGGCCGTAAATCGAAAATTTATGTTTCTATTTATCTCTGGAACATTTTGATACCTGGAATAAATAATATATATAGGATATATACTGTAATGTTAAGCCAACTGAAATATTTTAAGTTTTTCTCTAAATATGAAAGAAAATTTATATACTCTATTCAGCAAATCAGATATTCAAAATTTATGTTTCTATTTATCTCTGGAACATTTTGATACCTGGAATAAATAATATATATATGATATATACTGTAATGTTAAGCCAACTGAAATATTTTAAATTTTTCTCTAAATATGAAAGAAAATTTATATACTCTATTCAGCAAATATTTATCAGATATTCTTTCTGCGAATTATGAAGTTGATAGTATTTTTTATAAACTATTTGTTATTCTTTATCCTGTATCAAAAAAATGTAAAATACTTTTTAAAAATTTTACGAAACTCGACAAGAAAGTAGACATAAACATAATTTATTTTATATACTACCTAATTATAACCGCACAAAATTAATTATGATTAGAGCTACTTGAAACTTTAAACCGTGAAATATTCTCGAAACTTTTTCAAACGGAATTTTTGATGTTAAAGTTGGATATATTTATGTCTTGCGCATTTTATTTTAGACTTCAGCTGTTGTGAAGCATAAATTATTCGGGGGTGTTCGAATTGGCATCGGGCCCGAATGCAAAAAAAAAAAATAAAGATTCAAATTTCAGACAGAAAGTAAAAATGGTTAACACTGTTTCTATCTATATGTAATCTGTGTGCTTCGTAGTTTATCATCCATTCGAAACTTTATTTAATCATTCTAAAGCTGTTTTATCTAAGTTGAATCAGTATTCGACCTTTATCGGATAACTACTTCGAAATTCAAATATCATAATTTTCTAAAAACACTTTTCTTAGCGGTTTTTTTCTTTAAAATTTATATAAAACTAAAATTTGATCGATACAATCTCTCGGTTTATCGGAAAATTTTACAATGAAGCAACGCCTTCCGCCATTATAAAGGCGTGCTATCATAAGTATTGAGATAAAACATACCAAAAATAGGCAAACTATCATGATATTTAAGAATAATGAGAGACTATAAATATAATACTATATTTTAAGTGTAATATGTTCATACTACACATAAAATTACGCGATTTTAAAACCCATCTATAGTACTGTAATGTCAAAATTTAGCATATTTGCCGCCATTATTATTTTTCGTTATAATACATACTACATAAATAAACTAGTATAATTTGAATATATAATAAAATTATGAATATTTTATTCAGTTAATGACATTAAAACTATTATTGATTGATTTATGGGAAAAGAGTTTTTCAAAAAAATTCCGGTTTGCGTAGAAACAGTACTAAGACAAAAATAAAGCCATTTTGTTATGTATTTATTACAACAAAATAACTTTATTTTTCTGTTCTTGCTCTATTTCTACGTAAACCAGAAAATTTTAATGAATCATAATTATTTGTGGAATGAAATCCTTCTTGCGAAAATTATTGTAATAGGATGTGGTGACCATATTGCGAGAAATTTTTTTTTTTTTTTTTGTAGTTCATTGTCCGATATTATTTGCATCTGTTAAAGTTAAAATACAATAGAATATTTACATATATAACTTATTTTAGGAAAAATAGAAACAAAATATTTAAATTCTGTAATAAAAGATTAAATTTTAGGCGAATAATAAATAATAATCATTCTGTGCAACGCCTTTCTGGTAATTTATAGTGGGAGTTTTATCAGAACTATATGTCAACATCAGGGACATAAACACCCACAGAAGGCGCGATATATTCAATCAAAAATTTTATATAGTCTACCATGCTTTCTAATGTAAAAAAGATGGTTTCCATCCTAAGCATAAACTCATTAGTGTGTTGATACTGTAGTTAAATTTAGCTGGGAAGTCTAAAACATCATAGTTACGGCATGTGAAGTTATATATACCACTTCAGCACGTCGAAAGTTATAAATTACACATCTTAATTAGAGTTATAAAATTAGAATTAATTTTTTTATCAAAGATTTTACTAGATGATGGATTGTCAGAATCGGCTTCTTTCATTTGGGATTTAAATTTCGTTATTTTAATTTAAATAAGACTATGCTTGACATACTTTCTTTGAGCTCTTTTATAAGTTGAATACAGAATTAAAATAAATGCTAATTTATAATAATTATTTTTCCTGTATTCGTAAATTTTTTCCCAAGATAAACAGGCTAAAAAATGTCGGTTAATATTTTTAAATGGTACCGAAAGGAGTTAGATTTATTAATGACTGGTGGAGAGCAGCTTCAGGGCCATTGTTTACATTGTTACAAAGATCCTGTCACAAGCGATACACTTTTGTGTCACACTAAAGTGGCGAAACTAAAGAAAACTAGACGTGGAATCATCAATTATAAAAGCAGTTTATCTCGGATTTCCGCATTTCTAAACTATCGAAACTAATCTTACTTTTTTCTCTAGAAACAAACGAAGAATTTTGTTCCGCGTAATTTAGTTAAATCAATATTGTTTTCTCTATTTTTGATATATCATTAAAAATAGCTTGTAAACCTATATGGATTGGAGTTGATAGCATATATAGTGTTTTGTTTACATTAAGGAGCGCGTATCGCGTCAACAACCCACTTCTTGATTTAGAAGGATATAAAAACTAAAATATATGCTTAAATCAATTTACATTCAGAACGATTGGATGTAACAGTGGGAAGTCTTTTTCACAGGCTTTTGTTGCCATCGTTTATTGTTGAAGAAAGATCGTTTGATTTATTTCTAGAGCTTGTACCGATGGGGTTTCCATTGTTTGGTAAAAACAATCATTCTTCGACCTAAATACTTGTAAAGTTTTGTTTTACTATTAAATCTACCAGTGAATAACTCAGTTATCAGAAGGCTTGACCGTTTTAACATTGGTGACGCATAAAAGCCCATGGCTGTTTGATGTTACTATTCATAGTCGCGAATGGAGGCCCTTTCTGTTAATCGGAAGGGTGTGTGTGTGTGTGCGATTAGCGTTATCGAGAAATTGCTTTCGTGTAAAAACATTTTCTCCTTAAACGGAAAAATGGAACATTCCAAGCGTGAGACAATGACAGACAGTAGTCATTTCTTTGTATTTTCCGACGTCTGTGCTAAGGATGTCGGTCACAACCGGTGCTAGGCCTAGTCCTGGTATGCGGAACAAGGAGCGAAGGTCGCTGAACCCCGATTCGACGCCGGAATTTCCTTAATTACCCGTCTAGATCCATTCCAATATTTCTATACTGGTAGAATCTGAGTGGCATCCCTCATACTGCGCATTTCCAAGACTTATATTTAGATCGTTATTATTTATAGATAAACGCCATAATCCTGTCTATAACAATACTACCATATATCAGATTACCGCCTACAGTTATTTCCTAAAGTATGGGAAAGCGAGACTGAAGGAATGCATCCAACTTATCCCCAGGCATTACGGAGGAAAGTGTTCGAATTATACGTAAGATGGCAGCACTTCTGCGTGTTGAAAGAAATCCTTAATTCTAGGATGCGTGTTTGGAGTAGTGAGGAGCAAAAATGGCATTTTACGGGCGTTATCGTGGGCGTTGTATTGGAATAAATGAGAGATTGTTAAAAGTACATATGCAATTTTTTTCGTTCCGAGAGTAATTACAGGGGCATTTTATGGGAATAAATGATAGATGAAGATTTTTATCCCTTCGTTAATTTTGATTTATTGTTCCAGATAATTTGCTTTGATTTCTTCGAGTTGGGGAGTAAAGGGAGAAGACTGGAGCCTCTTGCTCTTAAACAGAGAGGGAGAACACCCAGACGAAGACCAATCCGGTCGATGAACCTGCCGCTCCTCGTTGCAAAACGACTGACGGCTACGCCTTCACTGCAATCAACGCTACACCTTCAGTAGTCCATCTTCGCCCCCTCTCTCTCAACGAAAATGCCGGAGAGCACGGAGAATATTTGGGTTTTAATGCACTTTCCAGCACTAGATGGCGGGAGAGAAGAATTTCCAAAACTCGACCGGCGGGTTTGGTACCAAACGACAAGCACAGGGACACATTCCCCAGTGTCTGGTCGAGGTCACACATATTATGACCAGATCTATTTGGACATCATCCAAACTAATTTATTATTCCGTTTGTACATATCTGTAAAAATCTTTGTTTATATTGTGTTGGTCCCAGTGGTCCCCCTATCGGAATTTCTATCTGTGACTAATCAGTATACCCTTCCGCAATTTAACAGCAATGCCATTAGATAGAATAAGTTGGAAATGGTCCTCACTCTACGTGCTATCTACGGAAGACGTGCAGGTGTCACGAAGCGGTGCATTCGCATCACGTCGGCGGGGAACCACCCCGGGGCTACAGTCGCACAAGGTCACGGCACCTGCACCTCGCCCCCCTCGAATTCCGGTCGCGGCAATCTAAGCTAGAACCTGTCGGAGCCACCACTGATGCTGATGGGAATTGCGTAAAATCGTTTACGTTTCATTGACTGCTTCATGCGTCGTTAAGCGCGCCAACGGTAGACACAAAATAATCACTTATACCCAAACCCAAACTTCAATTCTACCGCTGAACGTAACAGAGCCTGAAGATTCCTAGTCCGGTTTCGATTTTTCCTTCTGAAAACGCCTTATTTAGAAAATACTACTCGAGTACGTAAGGTGCGTCTGGCATAGTTCATTCATGGTCGACTCCCACTCGCGCCATTAGCATAGAAATTCACGATAGCCTACTTCCGTTTATGGCGGTTTTTCTTAATAATAGTCTGCAGTTCGGGAAACTGCTGCGGGTTAAGTATGCGCCTGGCGTTCTACATCGCCTATCCTAAGAAGAACGACTCTCGCATTTATGGGATGAAAGACCTGCACTTCACGTGCCTTATTGGCATAAATAGCGGCACGTGAAGAACCTATATCCTCTTTTCAATTGAAATTCCCCTCTTGGTGCAATTTGATTTGTCAATGATTTCCTCGGGTTATGTCGCAGCCTTCGAGCGTATAATATAACCGGAAAACTGATAAAGCAGTTAATTAATTTAGCTCTGATTCAAAATTAAACCGGATTAAACAGATGATGTCACGCGAGTGTCCAGGATATTTCCGTTTCGGTACTTTAAAACGGTAATTAAAAGAATGCATTCTAATATTAAAATTAAGTAGAAACACTGACCACTTTGTCTACGTAATGAGTGAAATAATAATGTTTTGTTTTGTTTGTCATCTCGCGTGATAAGCCGGAATAACCACCACAAACATGTTTTCTGCCCTGCTTTCACTTGGGAAATATTCACTATGAATCTTATAAAGAGAAGTATAGCACAGACGAAGAGTATAGCTGCTTTCACTTGGGAAATATTCACTATGAATCTTATAAAGAGAAGTATAGCACAGACGATATACCTTTTAACTCGCTCGTTACTTTTGATGCTGTTTGTTTTCACGATATATAGTCTAGACCTGGTCTAGTCTTAATATCCATAATGTATTTGTATATATATATAAATTTTATTTTTGTGATATAAATCTTCAAAACATAACGGATTGTTTAAGGAATGTTTTCTCCTGCCATGGTTCATTTATTAAGAAAATTATGATATTTAGCAATTCATATGAATACAAATGTTTATGTTTGCAGCCCATATTGTTATTATGCAATATACCATCTGGATCAGATTGAATAACATGAATAATATATGACGATGTTGCTAAAGTATGAATGAACATCTACGAACAACAAACTTATGTTTCAGTTAAAACATTATTTTGCTTCTAAAATGTTTTATATGCAATTTTTATTTTTAATTTCATAAGATAATATCGTTTACATAAATTGTTATATAAAATTTTTAATAATATAAATTACATGTAGATGTAGACTATAATATATTATTGCATACATTAAAAATTTTATAAATTATAAAATACCAAAATGAAATTTTATACACAATTAATGTAATGTTTAAAAATATAATTTTGGTTATTTATACTGTTAATAAATAATTTTTTTAAGTCAAGCTATAGATTTTTTTCTAATTGAAATCTATAAATAATCTCTAAAAGTTATTTACTGCATATAAAATTGCAATTATGTAACGTATACAATATTTATGCTATATATAGACTATATATACAGTACTTATTACTAAACAATTATGTTAAATGATTAATGAAACTATGAAAAATAATTTAAATATGTTTTTTCAAGAACTGTAGCTTTATTTAGAGAAGTTTTAAACGTTTAAATTTGCTAGATGTTCAATTGGTCTTGTAAGTCAAATCCTGGTAGGGAAGCTGAAGATCACGTTTCACAATCTTTAAGCAACTAGCATCTTTCCATGTGGCCACCAACCGTGCTCTCCATCTCTGGCCTACTCATCACCTCCATATTTAGTAGATTTTATTTTGTTTTTCTTCCTAACTAGCTGTGTTCCATTTTAAAATACGAGACGTTCCTCTATTCAAAATTCATCAACCATTACCTCACAATTGAAAGATTTATAATTAGAACAATTTTAATTAGTTTCGGTCTATTGCTGATCTCTGGCAATTATAAATTAACATTGTACTAACGTCGGTATTCTTTATTGCCTTTATGTTGCATCTCTTCTACCAACTAGAGGATATCTTATGAAGGCGAGACTAAGTGGAGTAGCCAGTAGTTCACGGTCGCTGACTAATTAAATTCTATACGGTTGATTAAAATGAAACCCTAATGAAATAACTAGAGATATGAGGAAACTAGCTGAAGAGGAAAAGACTAGATATACATAAATCAATCTAGAAAAGGGTTGGTCTGGCCATGTTACACGCTAACAAGTTTACTAGACGCGATCTTGGTCTAGGTGTTGTCTGATTTATGATAGTGCAAAACACCTGAGGTCGTTGTCTCTTTATACTATGTTTGCTTGGGTTTAAAGCTATGTGTCTGTGTCACTTATTTTTATAGGATTTACTATAATAATGTATCATGGTATACACATTTACTTTTATCGTTATTTTATATCATAAATGTATCAATTCATACAATAAATATTTTTAAAAATTTATAAAAATATTTTCATCTATGTTTTTATATATTAGACACGTTAAATTTATCATATATATTTTTCATTTTGAGTTACGTTTCCTTTAATGTTAATCATCAAATTTTATTTAAAAAATATATATATATATTTAATTATTTAATTTAATTCTACGCTGTGTTTAGAATAAGTTATGACTAATTTTTAAAAATTTCTTAAAGAGTAATTGCTGATGTCACGATTTCCTTAAATATTTAAATTTCTGGAAAGATTCCTAAACTAATTTATTCATGAGAGAATATGTTGCAGGAAACTTATCTGTTACTTAAGACATGACTTTTATGTATGATCGATTCTATCGCCATACTCTTATAAATTGTATCCAGATATTCACGATTTGAAAGAAAAATTACTTTTAAAAAATTCTTCTTACACAATAATCAATTTAAAATCGTGTTCATCTTAAGACATTATTCCCTTATCTGCTATTTATTAGATATAAAGAGCGGATATACTTATTTAAATTCAGCGTAGATTTTATCGTATTAAAATTCCATTCTCAGTTGTTTTGTTACTTTTTTTTATAACTTATTACCCAGTTGTTTTTTAGTTTTATTCAAAAAATATATAATTTTCTTATTGTAGATAGAACAATAGTCAGGACCTGAAATGTTGGGTTATAAAGGATTGTACACGAGATGAGTTTAGAGCTTTTTGTAATGGAGGGTCATCTAACCATCATTCGGATTCAAGCTCTTCTTAACAGGTAGGAGTGACGTAATTTACTGTCGTGGAGGAGGAAATCATTAACTTCAAGGTTGGTCCGAACTAAAGTAGAAGTTAAAACTGTCGGCAGCGATGATTGGAAAGTTCTGGGCGGCAGCAACTTTGTAGCCAACGGTGATTTATGGTGCATAAGACTGATGAATGACTTGTCTTGGAGCTTATGACTGGCTGTGGCACACTGCTTATATTTTGGGTCACGGGTTAGGAAGTGGACATGCGAGAGATCAAATTAATTTGAGTTTTTTTATATAAAAAAAAAAATTGGCTTTTCTTAATAACTTTATTATTAGTTTCTTTGTTGCTTTCTTCACATTAATTGAATGCTCCATAGAATTCTAATGATTTCCATGTGAATAGTTTGTATCTCTATACAAAAATTCGTTTATAAACGATGGTCTATAAATATACATGCATTTAATTAAACGGATATTAATTATCAAAAATTTGAACATTTAATTAAAAATGTTAATAATTTTATTCACGTTTGAAATAAAAGTGAGAAAAATATTTTAATTATAAATTTTATTAATAATAAAAATATAAATTAATCGCGATACAACGTATCTTTTTATCATCAAGCATTATTTATTAATTCTCGTATCGTTCTACTGATAACCGTTGATAATTTAATAAACTAAAACGTATTTATTAGTTAACATTTTAAAATATTTCATCAACGTAAGACAATATAAAAGTTTTAAAATGAATGGTTATTAATTTTTTCCCTTTAATTTTAAATGTAGATAGCAGCATTGTTACCCGCAAAACCCATTAGTTCCATTAATGATGTTAAGGATGTTCAATTATCATACTAAATATATAATAGCATAGTGTTATGATATATCATTCGTATCTGACAGGATAAGCACGCTATTAGTAGCCTATATGCCCCTGCTTGCCGTTTGGTCTGAGCAGGATGCACACTGCATGTAGAATACTATACATGTGATATCCATGACAGTTACTGTTCTCACCTAGACATAAGGTAAAATAGAACAAGTCGATGACTATCTGTAAATGTCAAAATTTGATGGATCTACAGACTGATGGAAACCCACTGAGAGTACGAAAATTGACAAAATTTTCGACGTCAAAAAAATTCATATAAAATTCAATTATTTTTCTTGCTTAATATATTCATGGTTTTTATTTAAATTAAATTTATTTAATTTACGATTTCGCCCACATAAATTTGGTTTATGAGGGCGAGAGACAAATTAAAAAGTAATTTTTCTAAAAGATTATTAATGTGGAGAGTTAAAATAGATTACATCTTGGAGAAACTTCTTCAGGAGCCACTTTGTGATGTCATTCCTATAAAGACGTATGATGTCACCTGCAAAGACAGTCAGTCTCTATAGCTTCCATCCATCAAGCGGTATGTCGTCTGTAGAAGTCAAGTCTCTTCCTTTCTGTAGTCAGCAAAATTTTGCTAAACGACTGTTACGCTGAAAGAAAATTTAGTTTGGCTTACATCAGCCATTACTTCGATAATGACCTTACAAAACATTCTCGTAAAAAAAAATTTAAACTACGCTTCGAGTAATTAACCTAAATTTAATTCAATAGAAGTTTGATACAATTTAATTTAATGATAATCATTAATATTAAAATGTAATAAATGTCTCAAAAATAAAATGTAGGTTGAGTTCCTCGTGCACCGAGATAATCTCCTCATCTCTGATGCTGTCAAGAGAAATTATTCTCAAGAGGAACAATAACATCTCCTTTTTTAGATGACATGATAGTAAAGTTAAAAGTAGAGCCATAAATTGTTTTAATTTCTCTTTCCGGAGAAATATAGGTCTATCGTTCACGATTATCTAGTTAGATTATCTTCCTATCAACGTTGTTTAATAGAATTATTATCATGGGAATTCACTTATTATACACCTGATTTATCAAAGGCGATTATTCGGATAAGACGATAAAAAAACATTATTTACATTTTATAAAAATATTAATTATCCCTGAAATTATTTAATTAATCGGGTTATATAAATATAAAATTTCAAGACAAAAAAAAATGTTCACAGAAGCCGAAACTCATTATAATCTATACAGAGAATTTTTACTAAATAATTAATTTTTATTAAAAAAATAAACAAAGAGGAAAAATCATTAAAGAACAGGAAGAGCCAAAGGCTAAGATAATTTTAATAGGCTATTTATTGAAAGCTCGTTTTCTTTTATTTTATTTGAACTTCTAAGATTTCATGACAGTGGCACTGACTCGCATCGTTTGTTTCTTAAAATATTTATTAGCACTATTTATTTATTTATTTTTTCTTAATTTTACTTTTTTAGCGAAATAATTAAGGTTACAGATCTGCTTTCGTGATGTTATTTCTGTCGAAAACAAAGAAATAATTAGACGTAATCGTGAAATCGGGATGGATTACTTAACTTGGAATTCGGGTAACGATAACGAGAGGAATTACCGCGTTAATTTGCATATTAAAAAATCTCAAGCGTGTTCTTTAAAAATAAAAAAAAACGAGAACATTGTGTCTATTTAATAATAAAATTAAAGCATATGTTATGTTTATGTAATGTTCTTTTTTTTCCATAAAAAGTAAAAATTCATGTTGGTAATTTCAGTTAACGAGGTCTGGTCGCATTTAAAAAACCATTATTTAATAATAGAGCATATTATATGGCTTTTCCTATAAAAATTTACACATATGCTTGCATCTCTCCATTGCTATAATGTATATTACTCTGTTAATAATAATTTTAATACTAAATAAAAAGTAATTTTAGATTATTATCGTTACTGTAAGTCTAGATAATAACAGGAATCATAAAATTTATATCGTATAAACATGAAAGTAAAGTATGATTAGTTCAAACTTTATAATTAAGCTTTCAAATTTTTATTATTTTAAATAAAAAAAAATAATAATACTTTTATTGCTTGTAAACATTTATGGATTTTTCTTAAATTCGCGAAAAAATATCATAGCCTATAAAATAATAATAAAACGTTGTGATTCATTCTTTATTTAATTACAATAAAAATTCCATTTTTTATTAAATTCCTGTTATAAATTAGAATAATCATAAAGAAAATTAGAAACTTTATTATTACTAGAAATTACCCTCTCATATAAATGAGCGGAAATATAATCTTGTGATTTAATTTAATAATATTGTATATAACGACGAAATTCACCTCCGAACTGGTATAGGGAATCCCAATATCATTGAGGGAATCGTAAAATGGCATCCATTATTACGTTACAGTGCCATCTGAGGACTTTGTCTTTTTAGAGGAACTACAATTTCAATTTAATTTTTATTCTTTAATTTGTAAATTATTAATAACAACAAATAAATTTAGCTGTTGCAGATATCCGAAAATTAGACCTTTCTAACGATATTATACTTATAGAAATCGGTATAGTGGTTCGACTGAAAAAGGGACATCCAGTCAGCCAGCCACGTTTGACTATTAATATATAGGCTACTAACTACAATTTCAATTTAATTTTTATTCTTTAATTTGTAAATTATTAATAACAACAAATAAATTTAGCTGTTGCAGATATCCGAAAATTAGACCTTTCTAACGATATTATACTTATAGAAATCAGTATAGTGGTTCGACTGATAAAGGGACATCCAGTCAGCCAGCCACGTTTGACTATTAACATATACTAAACATAACCCGCTCATATAAATGAGCGGAAATCTTGTGATTTAATCTTATAACCTTGAAATATCATAAGAAAAACTCCTACGAATAGGTATATAAAATCTTTGGATGGCGGCCATTATTAAGTTATAGCGCCACCTTCGAGTTTTGCCTTTTTTAGAAAAAACTACAAATTTTAAAATTTAATTTTTATTCCTTAATTTTTAAATTATTAATAACGACAAAAACTTTTGACTGTCGCAGAAATCCGAGGATTAGATCTTTCTAATAATATCCTACTTATAGGAATTAGTAAAGTGGTTCGACTGCAAAAGGGATATCCAGCCAACCAGCCACGTTTCGCTATTAATATTAATCATCATATTATTATTTTTAAATCTAATCATTAATGTTTAAAACCAATTTTTCGTGCCAACTAAAAATTAAAAAGTAAAAACAAACATTTTCTTATTTTATAAATTCTAAATAATGAGGAGAGAGCGAGAGAAAAAAGTTAATGATGTTAAAAATTTATTTTATGTCAGTAATAAGAATTTATAAACATAAAAGCGTTTTATAGATAAGCCCACTGATCTTGATTTGTGATAAAAGCAAACAACTGTTTACTTTTTTTTTAATTATTTCTCTGATAACATAGCATGATCTACACTACCGAAAGCATTCGGACCGCAACGTTTTGGATGACGGATTTTTCGATTTGTAAATGAAAAATAAAAGTAAATTTATTGAAATCACTTTTAAAATATCTTTATTTTAATATTTAAAACCGATAAATCTAATATTGACTTAAATCTACAATCATTAATATGATATACAAGTTTGATAAAATATATTATCCCATTAGACAAAGTGTAACTAATAAAATTATTAAAATCTTGTCAGATTGCTAGATTTGAAGAGATTAAATAAAGCTTATGAGAAGTTAACTTTATGATAGTTGAATATAATTTTATAAACAAAATTTTTTTTACTAGATCATTATTGTTCTCTGCGATCTGTTTTTAAGCTCAATAAATGATATTACAAATTGATAAAAAAAATAAATAATAAATATCCTTAATCAAATATTTAAAATTTTTTACTAGATCATTATTGTTCTCTGCGATCTGTTTTTAAGCTCAATAAATGATATTAAAAATTGATAAAAAAAAAATAAATAATAAATATCCTTAATCAAATATTAAAAAAAAAAATATTTTCTTCGCATAACTGATTTAAAAAACTACTTTTGTCGAGCGATTTAATATGACTAATGTTTATCCATTTATCTCCAGCTGAAATATTAAAAACAATTTCACATGTTAAAAAAAATTAAATTTCTCTGTTTACAAATTATGGAAATTTGAATTAATAAGTAGGAAAGAGCACGAACAATGTTCAATTTAAGCTTATGAACGTTATATTTATGCATATGACATCCGAATTATACATAGTTATGCCGACAAGTGTGGCAACATTTGCAACACATCAAGTAGAATAGACTAGCCGAGTATACGTCAAAATGGCTGGCGTATCCCTCCCCTTGCGCCAGATCAATGTCAGAGATAAGATTTGCAATTTAGCTTGACTTCTTTGCCCTGTCTTGTAGCAACAGTCTTCCATGCTTGGTAAAACCAACCGGATCATTGCCCTCTCGAACAGGATTCTCTCACACACACAGGTGTCGCTTTTGAGACATCAAAGCGTTTTTTCCGTCCGTGTTCAGGTAGAGTGTTCCGAGTAAAATGATACAATTATGAGAGAAAAGAACATAGTAAAGGAAGTAGTTCAATGATGTTTTTCAGTTGTCTTTCACAGTGTATGGGTGCTTTAAGTTAACTCTTAATATTTCTTGCATGCCAGAAGCCATCGAAGAAAGAAAAATTGGCACAATTACTATTCCGAGTTTAGGAAAAAAGTAATCATATCCAGTCAAATGGACCTTAAGGTGATTACCGAACGGGGCCTCGTTATTTTTTCTTTTTTTCTGCTAACTCTATACATTCATCAAAATTTTATCAATAAAAACGAACAAGTTGAATGACATTAACGAGATCGTAATTAGCGAGTTTAGATTATTAAATATCTAACATACTTAATTAATTCTTAATTAATCTTTAAATCCAGAAATTGCGATTCCGGTTTTTATTCATTAAGATTTTTTTTAGTTATCTTATTGTAACTATAAGTACTGGTATTAAAGTAGTTGATGACTTAAATTTTGGTAGATGACAGTCGCAATTACAACGAATAAATTTACAGAATCACACAGAACTAACATCTTTTCTAATACACGAGTTGGCATGTTTAGGTGGAGCTACTGTCTATGTTCGAACGTGACTGGCTCTTCCAACACGTACAAAAATCATCTCCTCCCCTTATTCTCCCCACTTTTCATTAATTCCTCGAGTTGCTAACTCGTTGGTCACGGTAGGAATCTGTGACCAAAAAATTACTGATCGTTCCACCAATGGATGACCACCGAATAGAAATATTTCTACATATTTTAATATTCCAACAAGAAAGATCTGTTTTCTAGTTCTCTCTGTTTCTCTCTCCCGTGGTCACTTTTATGCAACAAAAATAATGTTTTTGCAGTCGGGAATGTAAATCTGTGAATATTTCACGTTTATTAATAGTCTCAAATGCGAAATACATTATTTATCATGCACAAAAAAAAAAAAAAACATTAAAAATTAATAAAAATAAATTTTAATTATAATAAAATAATAAATAAAAAAAAAAAAAAAAAAACAAATAGCAGAGAATATGGAAAGATTTCACAAACACGCTTATATATTTTCTTTATTTATTCGTTTTCACGGTTTGCAAATCTTTTAAATCTTTAAATTTTATTACTTAAAATATTTGAACATTTGAAAAAAATTCAAGAAAACTCAAATTATTTAAAATTTTACTAAAAAGTTTGTATTCTGTTAGAGCAGCGGTTCCCAACAATTTATTCATTTTTGTATCCCTTGGCAGCCAATTTTCATAAATTGTACCATTAATATTAGCAAAATACTTATGATTAATATATTTAATATATTAATCATGTCATATTTCAATTTTTTTTTGCATTCTCCCGAACATCCTGGCGAGTACCCCAGGTTGGGAACCGCTGTGTTAGAGAAGTAATTTATGCATTTAAATTTGATACGCTTGAAACTAAATTTTCTTATCAGAAACCGGATGTTATATTTAACTCAAAAAAAAAATATTACTATTTTATTTATTTATCTGAAATTAGTGTTTATCTAAATTATGCACGAAATTTTATCACGATTTGCAAATCTACACGTTTCCATTTAATACTGTTTAATGCTGTTATTTGTTTAAAACTCTGTCGATAGAAAAAAGAATAATGTGTTTGTTAAACTCGTAAATATTCGACAAATGTCAAGTTGAATGCACTGAATACACAGGTCAATTGTACAAAACAACACATACAAATTTAGGTAATAAATGTATATATATATATATATATATAAATTTGATTAAACAGTCGCACAACTGTATGAATCAGTCTTGGATCCACTTTTTCAAATACTGTAAGTCTGGCTTTCGTTCAAACGACTAGTGCCCTGCAGGTAGGCATCTAATGACTCATAATGCCTATAAATCTTATATTTAACTCTTTTTTCCCCATAACATATTCAATCAACAACCTACTGGTTATATACAGTTTCTTGTGACTGAAAACAATTAATATATCCGATCAGAAAATTTTATATGTGTAAATAATATTAAGTTTCAAAAAAATTAACCTTTGTTAACATAAATGCGTGATAATACACAGTTTTTTTTTTATATCTTCGTGATCATAAATTTTCTGCTTACTTAATTACTAAATTATTTAACATCACGAACACCGTCTACTTTGTGTCATTTTATTAATAAGAATGTTAACATTAGTCTGGTCAGTATAGCTTTGGCAATATTAAAGATTAATCGCAAACAATTGACTTGGTAAGTTATGCATTTTCTGGTATGCCTTGGTAATACGTGGCTGGCATGATAAATCTCGAGTGATCGATGAGTCGCTTTAGACATGCCTTTTAAAACAATAATGGTTAATTAAACGTGTCGTGGATGGTATACTTGCGATCCTGTGGAATTTAGGATTTAAACTTGAGTCGAGTATGACATTAATCATTGTATTAAAGTAATTTATGCAACAATGAAAAATAATTGCTAATAGATTACGGCGTAATATGAGTAGTTTATTAATGTAGAATCTATTACGAACCATTATTTTCCGGATGTAGAATGTATTTTTTATATATAAAGAAAAAATAATAATAAAATATTCTACCGGATTTACTTCGGGGTTTAAACTGTTTTTAATAGTACGCAAAATTATTAACATTTTTCTATTATTTACAACACTAATAAATTTTAAAACAATAGAATTTTAATCTGCAAAAAAAGTAGTTTCAACTGATATATATTTCTAAACAAAATAAAAAAAAAATCTTTAAATATCATAAAAATAAAAATCGAGATTAAAACTAAAGATAAAACTAAATTCATAACTGATATAAAGATTAACTTTTATTATTATTTTTTTTTTTTTTCAAAAATTGAGGAAAGAAAATTTTAAGTAATGAGGATTTTCAGTCGGGTAACCGGGCTTAACGTTAAGTATCAGACTGTCAATTATTTTCTTTTAATACAAGATTTAAAGAAGCGTTGCACATATTTTTTTTAAACTGTTAGAAAATTCTTTCTACTTTTCAATTATTTTTTTTTTTACTTTTAAAATGATTGTTTACGTTAGAAATTTGTGGGGAAAAAACACAGATTCGTGCTAATTCATCCTGTGAATCTTAAATTTTCGATGTATGTGATTTATAGACGAAAGCAATTTTGCTGTGTTATGTAAAAAGTTACCAATAAAAATTTGAAAATCGTTTATAAAAATTTAATAGAATTTCTCATAAAGTGGTTTTATTTAGCTTAGTCCGTACATTTTTATTCCGGTCATTGTCCACTACGGTTTGTTTGTGGTCGAAGCATGTCTTGGGGCAACACGTAAACACAATGGGTAATCTCAGTCTCGTATACTGACTGAATGGCAGGAATTCAGAAAAATGCAAGAAAGGTGTGAACGGATATGGTGCAGATTATAGTTCTGTACTTCCTGTGGTGAAAGATTCTTTTTTTCTCTTCCTTCCCAAAGTCGATGCACCTTTCTCACCTTGGATGACCACCTGTGTGTACAGGTGTCGGCTCTGTTTGATCTTATGACCCTTGATATCAGCGCTGATGTCGACAATGTATTTTTCCCTGTAGTCAAGTAAAGGTCGTCGCACTTGGAACACACAAATAGATTTGGCTAAGAAAAAAAAAAGCAATGGTCAATAGTCTCTTACTTAAGTATTGATGATACTAATAAGGAATATTTTATTTTTGTGACAAGCTATTGTGAAAACACACACGATGACTATTAAAAGAAGTTTATTGGGTGTGCTGATAAAATGTTATCTAAATTACTGTTTTTTTTTTTCTTTTTTTTAAGTTACGTCTCATTAATCTTTCTTTTATTAGTACTGCTATTATGCCGGATAACTTGAATAAATAATATATATAAGTAAAAGTTAGTTACAACTTAAGTTTTTCTTGAGTGATGGGATGAGTATGTAATTAGTTAAATGCAATTTGTATAACATTTGCTTTTATTTTAATTTACAGAAAGAAAACATTTTCCATTCTTGCTACATCCTGTTTTCGACAGGCTGTTTTTGATTATTGATTTAAAACTGGATTAATTAGCACGGAGGCTATCGAGCTCCTTATTATGTCGATCGCGTTTAGAGAAAATTTTTAATGGTAGGTTTAAATCATAATTTCACTCAACAAGAGATTTTCTTCTAATATATCTTCATATTGTTAAGCTATTTGAGGTTTATATTTGTTCTCGAGGAAATTTACACGCTGTGGGATATCATTTTGAAGTACTACCCATGTCTGCTTCTTTGATAGCGACATTTAACGGGTTGTCAGCAAAAATATTTACAGTGTCCCGGCAGGTTAGAGTGCACTCGGAGGGGACCACCAGAGAGCCGGGGTCAGCGACTTCAGGGTCACATTACAAACCAACATACGTGGGTGTCAACTCCTTTGACACAGCAGGAGACACGCGGCCTGAAAAGCTCCGGCGCACAGGTGCACTGCATGGTGAGAGAATATATACATCATATACGAAAGCAAACAAAATAGTTTCATATACAAGTATATAATTTTTAGTTTTAAATTATGTCTAGATCTCTTATTTTATATATTTATGTCTTATCTTATACACTACAACAATTTTAACCTGATAGAAATGTTGTAAAGGCACACATTACGTGTTCATTTACAGTATTCTTTCGATTCAGTACGACTTGCATACATTTAAATATAATAATCCTAACATTAATTTATCGAACAGTCACACTTCTTAAACTGCTACTAGAACTTAAAAAAAGATGCTTAATTAGTGAATTTCTTATTAACTAAATACGTCTTTAAATTTTTATATAAAAATAAAATCTAAATTTCCTATACTTTTAAAAGAATTAGCATGGAAAATAAACTTAAAACTAAATTATGGATGAAAGTATTACGAATAAAGTTACATATGATATTAATAATATTAAAAAAAATAAAAAATGCTTCCAAATTAGGAGTAAATAGGAAGTGGCTGTCAGTTTAAATGTGGGTTATGGTTAATGACGTCCTCTACGATGCGTATCCTTTCAAGGACTTTTATGCTAATTAGCAAAACCAAAGAGAATATATGTCTAATTATTTTCAGTTATCTTATATTTAAAATATTATTTAATAATAATAATAATTTAAAAAATAACTTATTTAAAACGATATAAATCTCCGGATAATTGAAGCGAAATTAGATAAAAATTGATTGCACTTTTAAAAAAGCAAGATTTTGAAGTCTGCTATTAAATTTTTGACTTGAAAAATTTACGATCAGTGATTTATTCGCCATGATTCATAAGATATTTAGCCCGTAGCTTAGAAAATCTGATATATAAAAGACTATTAAAGTATATGATACACCATGCAAACAGTGTAGTTAACTCGCTAATGGTAAACTTTATATATATATCATAGCTATATTTCTAGTGACTTTATGCCATGATTCTCGATGCAATGATGACTATCCAATTATAAAACAGTAACATTACGATAATGATAAACAATAGAGCCTTTTGATCTCAACCGTATTTTCGCCAGTGAAAATAGAGGTATTGTTTCTTTGGAATGCTTAATATCGCTGAGAATAGCCAGTGGTTGTTGTAATCTTTTTTCCCACACGCATTTTCCGTGAAGAATGGAATAAAAAAGTTACTGAAACTATTGCTTTAAGCTATCATTTCCTTCGGGTAATATTCTTTTCTTTCAACTTTACGATTCGATCAATTTATCAATTAATGTCTTTTTATGCGATAGCTACTTTAAATTATGGTTGTTAGGCAATAAAAATAATTTATCAGTTCTATAAAGATCCAGATGGGTAGCTTAATCTAACCTACATGTTCTTATTATGCATACTAACAATGCTTTCTCGCTAACTTTCCTTTCACCTGGTTAAGTGAGATATACAATAAAAAGAAAAACTAAAAACCCAGTTGAAAGTTTTGGCGAATCTTTCTAGTTATTGATTTAAATCACCAAAATAAACAATGAACAAAACGAGTTATTATTTTAATTTTTGCTAAATAAACCAGATGTGTTTTTATGTTGACAGGAACGTGCAAATACTTCTTATGTGACCAGGAAATACTCGATCTTGCAGTGCAGATATAATTGTTAGTAAGATCTGAAAGATGGCTTAATCGTGACACTAGTACCACCTACAGTAACCATTGAGTCAGTGGTTTATCTGTATGAGAAATGTCTTTTTTCTTTCTTTCTTTTAAGTTTTTCGCATTCCATAAGGTCAAACATGATAGTGTTTAGTGGAAGTACCTAACTTTTTCAGAAAAGCAGTTACAGCTTTTGTTTGTCCAAACCGTAAGTACTTTGAACTGTGAAAATGTTTTTCTTTTTTTATATAATAACAGCAGCAATGGAACTATGACAGTTTAATTTCCTTTTTTTTTATAAAGTAACAAGGTCTTTAGAAAGATTTTAAAAACGTTTCCGTAATCTTCATGAATCATCCAGCTTCATTATTTAAGTTCAAGGATACATCCGATTTAAAAGCTAGCAGGATTAAAATAACTGTATTTATAGATAATATTCCCTAAATTTTATGTAAAAATTTTAAAGTAAAAAGTACATAACGATAAATGAAAATTAGAACACATTTTAATACTATTCCTAGCAGCAAATAAAAACTAAAAAGCATCATTAAAACCGAAAATAGTGAGGTAAAAGAAGGTATACTAATAACGACATTAATATTAATATAAAACCTAAGGAGAAGTCAATTATTTTTGTTTATTTCTCTTATTCTTTATTAAAAATAATGATCTGCAAAATAAGAATTGGTTTTAGATTCCAAAAAAAATTACGAAAGCCATTTATTTACTGAAAACACAGTCTATCAATAAACAAAGTCATTAACATGGTTACTAAACATTATTCTTGACGACCTTAAAGAATTCAACTTTTGCATATTAAAAAGTTAATGCTGTTTTCAGTACGTACTAAACATTACAAATAGGAGTAAGAATAAATAAAAGAATTTTTAAAGAATATAATTATATGGATATACAACTACTTCATTCTTCTACATCATTATAAGACACTCAATCATATGTTTAAAAATAATTTTTAGTTATATTCCTTTGAAAGCTATTTTAAATGTAAACATAATGTTGTATTTGAATCTTCAATAATCTTTCTTTATGATAATATTACTTTAAAGCATTAAATGAACATTAATTAATAAATATTTTTTTTTTCGTTGACTTTCGTTCTAACGAATTTATTCATTTTTCCAGAAAAAATTATTATTTTTATTATTTCTTGAGAAAAATTTACTTTCTTAGAATGATATTTACGCTAATAAAATTAGTTACAAAAATTTATATTTATTATTTTTTAAACTTGCTTATTTTTCCATAAAAAATCAGCATAAAAATATATGCAGTATATATATTTGATTTTTATCAAATCAAATCTATAAAGTTGATCTCAACATTCAAATAAATTATTATTACCTGTATATATTACATAAATCAACTCAATGGGATGAGTAATCTTTTTTTCTTTAAGTATAGAATAGTGCTATTATATAATTATAGATTTAATACCATGAAAATTGCTGATATCAATATAACTATTTAGAAATAAAATCTAAAGATATCAATAAGGAAAATATATACTGTACTTAAAAAGTTGATCTATTTAATTCAAAAATTGAAATAAATAAAGACCCAAATGAATTATGAATTGTCATAAATCAGATAATTTATTTTATTTTTTTAATTGAGATCCTCGTGTAGTAACGATGAAACATAATATGATTATCAATGAGTAAGTTTGCTAAATATTAATATAAATTAAATTTCCGTTATGTGAAAAATGATTCATTGATCATTATTTTATTCTAAAAATTGCACTATTATTTATTGAACGAGAAATTTTATTATTTTAATTTAAAAATAATCATAAATGTTACCGTTTAATTTTATAGTATGACATATTCAAATTTCAATCAAAATATTGAATCGATATTTAACTATTTAAATACATACAAGAAAAGTGGAGAATTAATCCGTAATATTTGCGTCGCCAGTTATTTATACTATGTGACGTAACAATAACCACGATTGTTAGATCATTCAATGAATATGATTGTGACATAATAGCTTTGTTACGTAACGGTTATTATGTCATTTTTTTCTTTTGATACGATTGCAGTTATTCCCACATATCTCGTGTGGGCGTTTTATTTTGGAAGAGAATGACAAATGCTTAGAGTCATACTCTATCATGCTTAGAGTCATAAAGGAATCATTATTTTTTGATTTGGATCAAAATCGAAATTCTTTGACTTGTTTTACAAAACACAAAAATAGATTTTTATATGTAAAAATACTGAATCAATAAAATATTTATACAATAAGTAAATAATAGGCATATTTTTCTAGTTTTCTTATGAATTGTTAATAGAATAAACATAACATTGAAATTCAGAACACAGAAAATTAGTCATTAAAATATAATGCCTGTTTATACATTGAATATTTAATTATTTTTTCACACAGCATAAACTATAACTGCAGTTAATGCTAGCAAGTAATGAAAGAACATTTTGTGGGAAAATTGAAGAGAAAAACAGCTGAAAAAATATTTTACATGATGCAGAAAAAAATAAAAATATTTTACATGAATATATCTTAGTTTTCATTTCTTAAAATTAATTTACAGAATTAAAATATGTAATCAGGAGAATCAACGCAAATTAATGGCAGAAGTATGTAATTACACTTACTTCAACAATCCATTGAGAATGGCATTATCATCCCAATTATCTATCTCAAGATTGATTGATTATAACATTTATACCTATAGGCGCATATAAATTTTAATTCAATTTGTATATAGTCTGCTTAAAAATATTTGTTTCGTTTTACGAACACGTGAGATAAATTTGTCGCTACATAAAAATCCATTTTCTATTGTTCGTCCAAAAATTAAAGTGACTGCCTCCATTTTACATTTTTAAAAATTCGAAGATACGATTTCTTTTTATTCGGATGGGAAAAGAAAACAGGTTATTCCTCATCAGTATCTGTCGGAAGAATCATTAACAAAATATCATTACAGGTAGATTATAGGTACCTTTTGACAAATGATCAGAAACTGATGGGAGTTTTATCGTATGATACAAACTTTAAATTTGGAAATGGTATCGCAATAGAAAGAAATGATTTTGGAATGTTAAAAATATTTTCTGATGACTCTATTAGCTCTTCTGTCGCACACCTTTCAGTTCGAAAATATTTTTATTTGTGATTTTTTTTATAACAACACCTGTATCTATTCAACTCTTTAATTAAATTAATAAAAGTATCAATTCTATAAATTTTTCTTATGTAAATTGATAGCGATTATGTATCGAGTTACAGTTTTTGATTTAATTTTTTATTATTCAGTCCATAAGAGAAGGTTATCTTTATTGCGCCAACTTTTCCTTATACATTATGGGTTAATCAATCATTAAACCCTCTTCGCATCTGGCGATAGGTTTTCTGTAAACTGTTTACAGCCGATAAACCTGTTTTTAAAACGTTAAATTAAACTCATCAAATAAAGTTAACAGTGAAAGAAATCTTGTATATAAAACATTTACCTAATTATAAATGCTACAACGATCGAGAACATGAAAAAAATCTAACACATTTCATAATTTAAATAGGCCTACAGTACTTCCCTATTCATGTTAACGAAACTAGAATTTTTAACGCATTTTTTTTTTTCGTTCTGAAAACACAGTTGATGTTTTTATAATACATAAAAATGTTAACTAAATTTACATTATTTTAATATCTAAGGCGTTTAAGAATTTATATAACTTTCTAAGAATTCGTCTGATACTCGAAAACGTTCTCCCAAAATGTTTCTGTGAAAGGAGAAGAAATATTCTTAGCCTAGGGAAATACATTGACAATTATTATTATAGGCAGGTGTGGTTATAGTAAAGGTCTTACACATGGAATCTCTACCTTAATGTTTCTACATACCGTTGTTGCGAGTTCCGATGCACTCCCCTGTTCTGTGATAAATGGTAGCGTAAGAAAGCATGCAGTCAATGGAGATAAGGGTTTACCGATATGATTAATGGTATACTGGTAATGGGTAAAGAAAATTAGTCTACTATTAACGTTACTCTTGCTCCCTAAAGGGATCATATCACCTAATACCGAAACGTCTATAAGCTTTGTTGTAAAAAGCAGAGGTCATACGCGGTTGATCGATTCACGTGATTTTAGCCCACCCGCAATCTGTTGGGATGCGTGATCTTACAACTATCTTTTAAGTATGTAAGCACTAAGATAAGTGGTGTTGAATTTTGAATAAATTTTGTCCATCTCACTAATTAATTAATTTACGCGAAAATCCGGCATTTTATTTTTTTTCTTTTAACCTTTATAATTTTTAATCCATTTTAATAATAGAATATAAACTTTATATAAGATACTCATAAATATTAGTTTGGAGGGGAAAAAATTGCAAAAAATATATGCAAATTTTAAGCAAATTAATTCTTTCGTCCTCCACAAATCACTTTCATGTTTAAACCTTCGAAGGTCATAATAGGAAAAAGGCGAAGGTGGATAAATAGGAGACAAAATTCGTGTTTTCTAATTAGCACCTAACATTATTAAGTTAAAATTAAATCTAATTAGCATAATTATGATATAGTTGTTATGTTCTATAAGGCGAAATGCAATAATTAGGTTCCGACCATTACGCTCTTAAAAATACTGTATAACTTAAATTTATCTTATATATAATTTTTAATATATTCTTACATTAAAAAATAATAATTAAGCATTTAATAACAAATAGTTCATTAAAAAAAAAAAACCAGTAGATAATAGCTGAGAGTAAAATTTAATAATGGATGGAGTACTGTAGATAAAATTTTCGCAATTCTCATTATTCATTCATCTTAGTCTACTTTCTTACTTATCGTTTAATTTATTGTTCCTTAAAACATCTCGTCTTAATACAAAGTTAATAATGAGAGAAGGATACGTAAAGAAAAATAAATTTAAATATAATAGTCTTATCAGTCATGTTATACAAATCATTCTCTAACAATGGTTCAAATTAATAAATAGAATTAAAATGTGCTCTGAATATTAAAATAGACTTTAATTAGACCAAATTCAAAAGGCGTTTTAAGGGATAGATATAGCCTTATTATCTATATATTTTTTTCTTTCTGTTAACTATCTCTGTTAACAATAGTATAACCACTAAATCCGCATGTCGCAAATGCTTATTTATTTTTTCTTACATATATAATTGTATTTTTCACAATGCAATTTTTCATTTGGCTGTTTTAAATCATTCTAAGATATATGCGTCTTCCAGATAAAATATTGTTATTTATAAATGAGATTCAATGCAGATAGGAATTGTATTCTTTCGACACAATAGGTGTATATCTTGCAATATATTAAGCGGCTTCGCCTTGATACATGCGTGTAGGTGTGTGAACTCTCCCCTCTTTTCATAAAAGCAACATGCTTCCTTCTTGACTTTCCCACAGTTGAGTTAAACCTGTTCAACTGGCCAATCAATTCACGAAAAGAAGCATCTTGTATATACACGTGTTTTGTCATACACAATAGTTCACATGTAACAATCGATTGGACACGCTGACACCTTGTGTGACAAAACAGGTGGTTTCTATTGTTATAGAAGAAAATAACACCCCAGGAAAAATTTTCAGATACGAATACAGATGATTATAGGGTATCTGAATATTTTTACCCATTGTTTCGACTTCTTTGTGTTAAAAAATAATTGAATATACGCATTTAACAAAGCGTGAAATCTTTGTGGTTTGTACTTTATTGTTTATAAATTGTAATAAGTTTGGTATTATTTTTTTTTTTTTTTTGTTTAACGTCTAAAATGATCGTAACGGTTATCGTCGATGTTATTAATTTTTTTAACAGGTTTATTTTTAACTTTTAGAACTTTGTTATAAAAATTCATTTCCATATTTATGCAGGAAAAATTGTTTTCCATGTATGTCATAGCACATTCCATGACGTCACAGTAAATAGAATAAACATGAGTGGGCAGGTTATAAAGATCGGCAAAACCAATTTTGGTCATGGCACGCCTTGGTTGTAATATTTTGCATACGTTTTACCCAATAGTTAAAATTAATAAGTGAATAATACTATGGTCACCTTTAACTATAAGTATGACTATTAAGGAAACAACAATTTCGGAATAATTAATGGAGATTTCGTGAATCATTAATGAGACTAAATATATATAATATTTTGTTTTAAGATTTATTACAAACGATAAAATCAAATTTTTATGGTTTTTGGTCGAGTGTTTAATTATATGACAGTTATTAAAATAAATTAAAAATTATAGGATGTTCGGTTGATATAGTCTAATAACGATGTCATTCGCCTTGTTTATTTTTTTAAAATATTATTATTTTTTTAAACATATCGTGACCTAAAATTTTTAATTTGACCTCTTATGCCTACCATGACTAACATAATAGCAATAATAATAATAAAAATTCATAATCATAATGATTTTGAAATTATTATTGTTTTTTTTTCTTTGTTTGATATTTAAAAATAAAAATAAAAAATATGTTTTTTTTTTTTTTTTGTTACATTGTGGATTTAAGAAACGTGACTATTGTAATCGTGTTCACGCATATGAATCTGAATAAAATAAAAAGATCTGAAGAGGTTGATGCGAGTAGGTGACGCGAAAAATCGGAAATCCGGTAAGTTGTACAAGGTTACTGAAACAGGAACTGCATATACGTTAACCACAAATCTGGTAAATAATTAGAAGGTTAGTAAGCTGATCACCAATTGATAAGACGGAAGTGGGGGAAAAGCTGAAATTCTTGCATAATAATTTGAAAACAAGATTAGAAGTAGTCGAAGATATATTGCCATAAAATAGGTTATTAAAACTGGAATATAAAGGGAGACCGTGGAAGGAAACGACATTGAGGACATTTAATGTGATTGTTATTTAGGACAATGTCCCATACGTGTAACCTTGAGAAGGACTTATTATAATTAGACCTATTTATAATATCCGCTATTGATTTTTTTTTCATATTTTATAACTCAAATAAAATACTTTGTTTTTTTTTATTTTAATAACTTCCGGTAACTTGTTAATTTTAATAAATAAATAAAGTGCGTTTAAATTTTCTCATTACGTTTATGCCTATTAAAAAGTTAAATTTTAATGCCTAGTTCCGGTTAAAAAATTTTCTTTAAAATTACTCAGCAGCCATAATAATTTCTTTTTTTTTTTTCTTTTTTCCTCGATACTTGAGGCTTGAAAACAGGAAAAAAGACAAAGTCTAATCTAAAACACTTCTATCTATTTCCCACGGGAGTGTAGGTACTAGAGTTCTTTCTAATGCATACAAATACGAATTTCCCAGGTCAAATAAACATTGAGTGGAAAGTACTGTCTTAGCACAAATCACATTTCTTAGCCCAGAATGACTATTGAGATAAACTGCCTTCCACTCCCACTAATAGATAGAGACGGGCTGTTGAAGCAAACAGCTCAGCGGGTGGGAGGACCAGGATGGACGTGATGTAGGGCATCTTAGCCATCCTTGACAGATAAAAGCCAATGATGTTGAAGGCATTAAGATAACTCTATTGAAAGATTGTACGTTTATCATATACTATTCTTTTATATCTAGTTTGTAAATCCTATAATTATGGCATTATATTAAATTTACTAATTATTTTTTTTTATCTCCTAGAATATTACTGAACATACAGAAGCGTATGCTTTATGGTACTACTTCCGATAAAATCTGATCATGCTTATTTTAGCACATATGAAGCCATTTTCTTGTTAGTTTATCTACTTTTATATCTATAGAACGTTCTGAATTTTCCCCCCATTTAAATGCTTCGAGCATTCATTCATTCATTCATTCATTGTTTGCTTAATACGTTTGTAATTAATAATCAAAACGAAATAAAAAAAAAAGAAACTGTACTAGAATTTTCTTATTCATTTTCGTCACAATCAAAACAATGGTAACAAAACCACGCCTTTCTTCATTATCGAAAATATCTTGTTAGTAATTAAAGAAAATTCTAATTTTTGAATAGGTCAAACTTTTTTATACACAAGTATAATTAAGAGTGAAAATAATTTGTCAAAATTATTATATATATAAACATAACATTTAGAAATATATATATATATATATATATTTTATTTTTTTTTTAATGAAAATAAGCTTTCTGTCTGAAGAAATTTAACAAAATGATAACTCGTTTTAAGTTTTCTTATTAAAATCACGCTCGTTTGAATGGCATTATATTTTTTGATACGATCGTCTTAGACACGAGTTTAAATTCTAGGGAGCACAGAGGCAAAGAAAGACACGTGACTGACTAAACACGTCTATAGTATTTTACCGGAACTACATATCAACAGCTGCGAAGAAGTATCATATAATAGAGTTTATAAAAGAAATATTTATTAAATAATTTATGCCATAATCATTAAATGATAAAAACTTTATGATGTTATTTAAAATTATGCAAATAAACTCATAAATAATATTTAAAGCTGCTCTCGATACAATATATCGTAACACTTATAGAAGAATATATCATTAAAATATCTGCTCTGAATGTAACAATTTAAATTCTCAATTAAATTATAAAATTGATTTAAATATCTTTTTTTTTTATTAATAATAATGAAATATATTTAATTTTTAATGAATTTTAATTTTTAAGTCGCACTTTATATAAGATAGTTTAAAAATAATTACATTTAAATTTTTTACTTATTATTTTTGATAAAATTTATAGCATAAAATTATATTGCGATTAAAAAAATTATAATCATATGTCACAAGATAAATTTATAACATAATTTTATGTTTGTGATATATGATTATAATTTTTTTTTTATTTTTTTTTTTATTTGATATCATCTTGATTTCAGTTTTAAATATAATATCAATACAGTAAATCGTGAATGAAAAATAAATAAATAAAATTTAAAATCAGAATTATACCATGTACTGTATATATTATTTTTATGAAGAAAATTTAATGTTTAATTGAAGTTTTTTTAATTTATTATTTATGTAATTTATTTATTAATTTATGACTTTAATAATTATTAAAGTCATGTAATTATTAACATAAAATTTAATAACTTTCTATTCAAAGTAATGATTATCTTAAAAAATATTAAATAATTTTTTATTTGTTGCAAACACATTGATAATAATAAAAAGAATTATTTTCTTATTTTTTTGGTCATTTGTATCTAAAAAAAGATCTGTAATATTGACTAATTTTAGTTATTATCGTAGGATGTTATCGTAAGTCGTTAATTTTTAGTATAGTTTAACATTCTGTCGTGACTATAAGTTCTTGCAAAGATCTGTAATATTGACTAATTTTAGTTATTATCGTAGGATTTTATCGTAAGTCGTTAATTTTTAGTATAGTTTGACATTCTGTCGTGACTATAAGTTCTTGCCAAACGGCAAAGATTACACAATTCACTGTACGTAGTTTCACATGTGAATATCGTAATTTCATATAATTCCTAGTTATGTGGAGCAGCTGGAATCTCCAGCTGCTCCACATAATTGGGTGATGTTTCTTGTATGCACTGTTCTAGTAATGAGGTAATCATATTAATGCAATATGATTGCCTCATTGTTTAAAGACAATTAAAAACAAAATGTTGTTATTCACATCGTGCAGCAGTGTGAATGCAGTTTTATTGTTTATAAAGTGGGAAAGAATACGAGTTATTTAAAATTTTCTATTTTTGATATATTAAACAGTAACAATATTGCAAAAAAGTTCTAAACTTATTTTTCTCTTATTGAATAGCATTAATATTCAATAAGTACAGTTCTCATGTGATTAAAAAATGTCTTTATATTTATTTTGTTTCACAAGGATTAATTGCTAAACAATTTTCTTTGTGTTTTTTAATAGAAAGTTAACTAGGAATAAAAAATTCTTAAATTCTTTTTTTATAATAATTATTTTTTGTTGATAAAATTTAAAATTAATTTTAAGTTTCTATAGTTCAGAAAAATGATCACTATCAAATGATCACTAGCTTTAATTTTGCTAGTCATTGGGAAATCATGTTATATTCTATATAACATCATTTCATAAGAGAAAATTTTAATTATAAATTTAAAAAGCACTCGTTTAACGATTCAACAGCTTTGATTTTATTGTCCTCTCTCATTTAAATTATTCATAAATTTAAAGAAATTTTCTTAATTTTTCATTCATACTTTTGGAAGTTTTCCCTAAAAAAAGTTAATTGTATAATATTTGTTTATTGCATTTCTCATGCTAATAGATAGTAATTCAACTAAAAAATTCTCATTATCAGTATGTTTTTAGAACTATTTCAATAAAAGAATTTAAGTATTAGGTTTACAGATAGTTTTACAATCAAATAGATTCTTATTTTTATTTACGGAAGTTAAAGAAGCAAAACTAAACAGCTTAACAAACCTTAGATAATTTTTTTAACAACTATTAATTTTACATAACCTATCTGAACCGTTATTGTATATCGAGAGGGTCTCACTATAATAGCTGATAGTATAGAAAGATTATAGACATTGAACATAATAGAATAACTCCAAGTAACGGTTGACTGCTGCGCTCTTCAATAGATAGAAATCCCTTCAATCCCTTGTTGGACCTCACCTCATGCTTTTCTAGCAAATCTGTTATCTCTCTATATATATAAGCCTATTTTAGTGATCAAAAAATTAGTTTTAATTAATAAAAAAGAATCTTTAAGTAATTTTTTCCAAATACATCTCTGTCAAAGTTCTAAATCAATTGACATAATTCTTATAATATTGTTTATCTCGGAAAGCATTTTTTTTTTTTTTTAAATTACAATAATACGTCGACTTATGCAAACTCGGAGTTACGCGGTTCTTGATTTTTTCGTTTGGCAACACTGCTGCACGCTATCTTGCTGTGATACGCATTGCACATGTTTCGCGCGAACTCAATGTGAACGATTACTATTCTACGATCCGCGAAAGTTAAGATTGTTTTGTTATATACGTTTTCTAAACCCTTAAAAAAACTATGTCGTCCAAACGAAGTAAATCTGATTCTTCCGCACCTAATAAGTAAAGGATTATGATATCTTTGGAATGGTTTGGCAACACTGCTGCACGCTATCTTGCTGTGATACGCATTGCACACGTTTCGCGCGAACTCAATGTGAACGATTACTATTCTACGATCGAGGAAAGTTAAGATTGTTTTGTTATATACGTTTTCTAAACCCTTAAAAAAACTATGTCGTCCAAACGAAGTAAATCTGATTCTTCCGCACCTAATAAGTAAAGGATTATGATATCTTTGGAATGTAAACTTAACATTATCAATGATTTGATAACTGGATGAAAAAGTTTGAGGATGTTATCGGAATCCACAGTAAGAACAATCATAAAAGATAATGAAAGAATTCTCGATAAGGTGAAAAAAGGCTCAATCCTTGAACTCGAGCATAATTCGTAAATGTCATGGTATTATTGCTGAAATCATGGTGTGATAATTAAGTAAAATTGAATAATTTTTTACCTAATTCATTTATTTTTTTTAATATTTTATATTAATATGTATAAAGAACTGTAATTTTATTAAATATTTTTCTTCTAAATTACTGTTTTTGTTAGTCCTTGGTCCCGATTAAACCAAATTTGTATGTATTTATATGCAAAGTTGTACCCCGACTTACGCGATTTTCGTCGTAACTTCGGGGTATTACTGTACTTTTCTTTCCAATAGGAACTATGAGTCATTCGTCAAACAGACAAGTTAGACCAATCAATAATAATAACCGTATTTAGGTATTTCTGATAATAAATCAATGAAAATATAAAATTTCCGTCAAGAGTGTACGTTCTTATGAATTTAATTTATATCGACACATAAAGAAATGAATCAACAAATTCAATTCTAGAATATTTTAATTGAATATACAGTACTTCCGTGTAAAAAATCGGAAATTTGACTCACTTTCCTCCCTACATTCTAAAAAAAAAAGGTTTTAGCTTATTGTGTTATATCCTATTGAAAGCAATAACCACAACTTCCTAATAAAGTTTTACTAAAAAAAATAAATACTGTTTTGAGAATAACGATGCAACTTGCGTGCAAGAATCGAATTTATAGCTTGAATTATCAATAAATCATGCTATCATCTGCAAATATAATTTATGTGATGGATAGAACATGTGTCACTGTAGATAAATAATTTCTTAATATTAAGAATTAATATTAACTACTGTCTGCAAATGATTTAAAAATTCTGTTCAAAAATAATATATATTTATTTTTTCATTTCAATCAAGCATGAATTGATCATCGTATTTGACAATTGGGTGATTCACACTATTCAAAAATAAACTTTCAATTAATCAATTACTGAATGCACAGTTAAAAAATTCAGAATTCAGAATAAATTCAGAGTAAAAATTCAACTGTTTTTTTTTTTAACAATCAAAATTTATAGTTTGATAACAAGCAAAGAATGTTTTTCAAATGATTAAATAGTAGAGTGGTTTAATAAATTTGAAAATAACTTAATTAATTTAAAAAAAATTCCAAACTCGTTATAATATAATTAAAAATGGTTCCAAAATAATGAAAATAATTTTTGATCAGAAATGTGCTTTATTTTTAATACTTTAAATTGATTTTTTTTTTTTATATTATACTTCTATAATTATCTTACGTTTTCCTTGGTGTATCATTTTTCTGCGTATATTTTGACGAATGAGAATAAAACGATAAGAAACGAAATTTTTGGCGCGTATCTGCTGTCATCTATCTTTAGAGATGACAATAATAGAAATGTGGCAAACTACTTCAATTCCTATCAGAAAAAAACCGTATCCAGTCAAATAAAAGGATTATAATTATATCACTCGCAACACTATTAAAATGTCCTTTTATATAGAAAACAATATCATCAGTTTGCTCTTCAAAACTAATTTTTAAAAATGGAAAAATAATAATTTAATACGTTTTATAGCTCTGGATAAATGAACATTACTTAGGTTATTGCTTAATTTTTTTCCAATATTTTATTTAATTATACATAATAACTGAATAATTGTAGAAATCAATATCAGAAACTAATTGGAGTAGTTATATAGACAACATATGACAATAATTATAGGATATGCCATAGAGGGGGGAAGAAAGCTATCAACACAGAATTATTCTCTCACATATCTTCTCCAGGCAGTTTCAAACATTATCAATAACGATAATCTAACATTTATTTAAATTTTTATAGCCATAAACAACTGAATGCATATTATTATTTTATTTTTTTTTATTGCAATTTTAACCTAAACATCTGCATTCTATTTATTTATAACCGGAGGCAAAACTCACCAAAATAATCTAATCTTGGTACAGTTCATTTGTAGATAAGTAAGAAATTAAAGTTAGAAACGTAAGATTCTTGTTGTCAGCAAGATAAATAGATTCAGACAATGACAACTTTTCATCCGTCTGTTTTTTTTTTTTCGTTAATACAATGAGAAAAGATCAAATCGTTTAGCTTTCAGTAAGACCAAGAATTAATTTATGTCAAAAAACCAAAGACATTTTAATCATTTTTAAACTGATTTATTTCTTTCTTTTCAGGTAGAAGAAACCGATTCTCTCTCTCGCTTTCTCTCTTTCTCATAGAAGTGAATAACCTATTATGGAAAAAGCTAAATTTAGTTACTTTTTTAAAAATTAGCGAATGAAATGACATCGCATAAAAATTAGCTCATCTTGTTCTTTTTTTCTTTCTTCCTTTCAAACTAATCGATAAATCATATGGTAGATAATGTCGTTGACTTTGTTTCATTTGCTTAAATTTATTCTTAATATTTTCACTTAATAGCATTAAATTATGAAAAATGCTTTTTGAAATAATTTTTTTATCTAAAGAAAAATTAAACCGATGAAAGAAATTTTTATATTTTCGATTATTTCAGCGAAAATTTATAAGTTGAAAGATTTATTAAAATTTTCGGCATTTAACTGCGATTATGATGCTTATAGTGCCAAGTTTTGCATTAATGCTTTATAACAATGCAAAATTATTTTTATGATCAATAAATTTCATATAAAATTCTATATTTAGATTCGTATTTTTTTAATATACCGAAAATAAATTATTCCAATTACACATAAGCTCATATCTTTCACTATTTATCACTCTTACGTCGACAAATACATCATCATCCATCACGAAAGTCGAAAGTAATAGTTTATCTGGCGATTTTCGGGATATGTTGAGAATTTTGCTTAATTTAATTTTTACAGGCATGTTTATATGTTTTAAATCTAAAAATGTATAGGCCCTATATGCAGTAGTCTAATTCGCAAAAATATTACACTGTTTGTTTATAAAGATCTCCCTTCGTCACGACATCAACGTCGGATTTTAATGCGATTTTCCTCTATACTTTTGCTATAATCTATCATGGGCATCAAAAATTTTATCGCTCTTTCTAAGATATCACTTATAGTGTCAACTTAGACACATGATGACTAGTTGTTGACCAAGGACAACCTCTTTCATATCATCACATTATGTCTAATACGTTTAGAGAAGATTCTATCAGAAATATTGGTGCACCAAATCACTCGTCCTAAATCTTTTCCAAATCATTTTATTTTTCTCAAAACACTTCACAGAATAATAATTGCTCAAATGATATCAAAAATACTCGCTTGTTTTCTATAATTCTCTAATAAAATTAATATTTTTAGTATCATTTTAAAGGTTTTTTTTTATATCAAATGTTTATTTATAAAACAGCAATATTTTATTTTCTTAAGCACTTTCTGAGAAAAGTAATGAGTTTATTATTTCAAATTATTTATCTGTATGTCTGCAAATAATTTGCTAAGGAGTGGATGTAAAGATTTAAAACTTTCGAGGTGAAATTTAATTGTTTATCGCTATCTTGAATTTAAATGTTTTGTTGAATTTTTAAAATTATTATTATTATTATTTTGAAAGGATTTAAAAGAAATTTAATTCACTAACTAGCAATGGAATGAAATGTGATTATCATTTCAAGTTGTTACGCAAACAATAAGTCATTGTATTTATATATTTATACTATACTTTTTATTTAACAATATTTACTTAATGTCTTGTACAATTTTCCTCAAGTGTTTTAGTTAAATTTGCTTTTAAACTTACTTAAAATATAATATCAATTTGTTTTTATCCCTTTAAAGTGTTATAAATGTATGGTATGTACCACCAGCTCAGTGTACAGCTGTATTTTAATGCCAAATTTAGAAAAATCTTCACGCTTTGTACAACATTGAATGCATCACCTGTCTAAAGTAAAAACCGTTCTAATGCTTAGCAGTTAAACGAAAAAAAAAAAAAGAAGCATCTACAAAAATATAATGAATCTAAACATGCGAATCTGACGACATTTATTTTTACGATCCATTATTAAATTCTTCTTCGAAATTTTTTGTAGAAAAATTTATAGGAGGCCATTAAAACTTTCATGCGATAAAAATGCTATACTGTAATTGTCTAATTCGCATATTTTTACTTGTTGCCATAAATCACGAAATATTCAGAGAAAAAAAAAAAATTCCATCTTACCTTATAGAACTCTATAGATAAACTCTGCTTAAATTATGGTGAATTTATACTTAATTCAATGCCATAACGAATGGATTAAAATCTTAAATAATCTTTCTGAAAGAAAAAAGATTTAATCCATTCGTTAAGGTATTGTCATTCAAGTTCACTTCCTAAACTGCTTAAAATAATTCTATCTCAATTCTTATATGGCCAACCTGACAAGAAGTTTTCTCCCAGAAGAGTTTTCTAGTTTAATAATTTATATTAGATTATTTTAAGCACTTTTTGTTTTCTTTCAAAGTTTTTCCTTTCATGCAAAATGGTTTTAATATAATTTAGCCTATATTTTATTATTGAAAGATTGTTTATTGTGTTGTGACTTAGAAAAAAAAATACAGTAAAACATCTAAATAATTTTGATTTAAAATCATCATTAGAACATTTTTCATGGCTTCAATCTTCAACTTAAATCTGGTTATCTTAATCGATTTATTATAATCGATACTGACTTACATCTGTCGTCAATATTTAAGCATCCTACTTATGAATCAACTTTGTCAAATTTGGATCGCATCATAGCGTTACAATGGCTCAGATCCAGGTTTCTAATTAACTTCCCAAACCAAAGTAATTATAGAAGATGAAGTAAATGTAAGCCAAGTTCTCAACACTCCGATGTAATATGAACTAAAGCAAATAGAAAGCAGTGAGAAGAATGTAATTAATAACTTGTCCAGATTCAGTAAATGATTTTGTTAAACTACGTAATTTAAATTTATAATGTCGCTTATTTAATCAATAAGATCTGGAGTATTAAAGATATTTAAATTCTTAATTATTTTCAAGTTTTTAAAACAGCAAAAAAGGATCTTAAAACGAATGTATCTGATGCATCGCTGCATTCTGATTCGTATCGACATCTCAGATTATTTTTGAGTAGGATTTTACGAATCATTAAACCCCTTTCGAAGTGATTTAACGTTACAAACTGTCGGCATGTTCTAATTAGTGTCTTTAAAGTTATTTCGTAAGATTACACGATAAAGCGTACTATAAATATGTTAATGGAGTTAAAAAATTTTATTCAGTTTAAATTAGTCTAGATTTTAAATTTATTGTTGCATAAAATTCTAATTTTATTTAAGATAATGTCGAAATATATTAAAAAAAAACTAAAGATGATTAATTGTTTCTTATTTTATTTACACGTTAATCAGTCACGTAAAATGGAGTGAGGGTAATAACTCGTAACACGTATGACGAATCGCTTAAAAAATGCTTCTTCTGGATGTTATTACTGCTAAAATTATACATTTTTATAAAGATTTTTGTCACTAAATGAAATATTGTTACTTTCTTAGTCATTTAGAACAGTTATTCTTATGAATGAAATTTGTTCAGTTTAGAAGCTGCAGTTCTTAAAATTATCGACTTTGTTATTATTTATAATCTGTATAGATGCAGTCTTTATTAATTTTATAGAATTTTATGATTAACTTATTTATAGGACTACATTATTGCTGAATATTCTTTCACTCAGCTTCTGTTAGCCACGTTTCCCATTATGGTTTGCAAATTTTATTAAATTGCAGAATTTTATGCGTTTGAAATCAAGCTATTTATAAAATTAAACAGATTCGAATTAATTGATAAAAATAATAAATTTCGAAGGAAGAAAGATATCAGAATACTTTTTGTACAGATGACGATAAAAAATAAATTATTCTGTATTTTTTCATCATTATATATAAGTGTAAATAATCATTTTTTTATTATTCACTTTGTAACTTTATCGATCTTCTCTATATTCTTTATTTTAATCTACTATAATCTACTAATCCAAATTATATTTGTAATTTTTATCTATTGTGGAGCAATTTTTTATGAATTTTTTAGAACTAATTTAGTAACACACTTTTCCCACATAAATTTTTGATTCTTCGACAGATAAAAGATGAGTTTGTCATGAATTTGCTCTTATTTACGAAACAAGTACAACGAATATCTATACTAGATCAGGTTATAGTAAAAACGCCAGAAAATTCTGATGGAAATCACAAGACTTTGATTTAAATTTAAAACGATAAAATCCAGTTTAATTTAATATTTTTAGACACCTCTCTAAAAATATTTTTCATTCGAAATATGAAGTGAGACAAGCTTTTCATGTTGTTAGTTTTTTTTTATAATTTTTATCTATATTAATTCAAGTGAAAAATGTTATATTATCATAAAATAATCTCCATAATTCTTATTCCTGTCGTGCAAAAATAATTTCTAATTTGCATAAAAAAATATTAAATGAAAAAAATATTTTTATAAAAATAATGTTTACCATAATAATAATAATTGTTTTATGTTTTTAGCACAAATTTATTCCTAAATTTAAACAAGAAAAACTTGAAAATTATTATACAAAGTATTAAATATATTCACATATTAACACGAATGTCAAGAATTTTAATAGAAATTCAAAAATTTTCTGTTTTGATTTTGTTAAAACAAGAAGTGATAACGATTCCTTTATCTTGATATATTATACTTGAAAAATTTTTAAATCACAATAAATTTATGAGAGATAACTGGAAACATTTAATCTGTCATTATTTCTAACAAGTTTAACGAATAAATCTGCAATAATTCTTAATAAAATTCTTAAAATTTTTGGGTTTTTTTTTACATCCACTTTTTTGCGAGATACTCCAAAAAAGGAGAAGGAAAAATAACAGCTAAACATAACAGTTTTAACTTTTTAAAATTATTTTATAATTAATTTAAAAGCTGTGAAAGGATGCAAGAGTTAAAAATACATAAATAGAATTTTGATAGTTAAGCTATTTATTCTAACGAAAATTACTAAGGACTATGCATAAAATATTGCGAAAGTTATTGCATAGCTTTAGAACAAAATGTATATTACTGAAAAGCTCATATTTTAATAAAGAATTTAGAAGTAACTTATGAATACACATACCGGCTACTTACTTAATCCTACCAAGTATAAGGATAAAATTTGCATCGCGTGTTAATTTTCAACAGCAACATCCTCAATTTTTATTCTCCTTCGCACTTAAACTATATCATTTCTCCATTTGCCTTATGAAGAGTACTTTAATACGTATGAGAAACATCATTATATTTCTGTGAAAGATAGCATGATAAATTATAATTTTCTTACAGATTGGGATGTAAGTTAAACTACATATTCACACAGAATGAATGCATAACTGGAAAGGTATGTAAAATAGCTGTACCTTATTATCAAAGAAGAGATCTGTTCTGTTGATTTTGGATGAACACGCAACACAAAGAATGTCTAAAGACTGTAATAAAGTGAAGCACGAAAATCAGATAAACTTCTTTATAATATTTTTCTTTATAGCATTTTGATAGTTAACTTTAATATTCTAAAATATCTTAAAATATGTAAAAAATTCTTAAATAAAAAAAAATTCATGTGGATTTAACATCGAATTCATTGATTTTGTATAACAATTGTTATCAGTTTTTAGAGCAGAAAGATAAAATATAAGTTTCTACGAGGAATGAACTTAAAAGATGTGGATGAAATCCAATTTTTAAACGTTATTTAAAATATTAATTATATTTTTAAAAAATAAGGAAATAAATCAAATTGGATGTTTATTATTTTTCTGTACATTATTTTTGCAATTGATTAATCAAGCATTAAATTGCTTTCATGTAAATTAGACTCAATCAATAAATCTATTGCTAAATTTTTTTATATCAATAATATTTCGCTATTTATTAACATATTTCTTAACATAAAAAGAAAAATACATAGTTCGCCTTCTTTTAAAGGTGTTTCCTTTGTTCTTTCCCTTTTTTAACATTCTGCATAATTATTGCCAAAATAAACAAAACTGTGCTACTGATACCGTAAAAGATATTAAATTCCCTCCTACAACCAGAGTTACGCACTAAAAATTTTTGCTTACTTCCGAGAAACTAAAATAGGAAACCATATTGTCTGTAGATTTTTCTCTGTTTCCAGAATAAAATCGGAGAAACGTATACAATACATTCATTTTGGCAAAAAATAAAAAAATAAAAAATACTCAAAAGAAACCTAAAAAGATAATTTTCTTTATTTTTTTTCCTTTTTGCGTGCTATCTGTTTCTGGAATTAGAACAAATATTTTCTAAACGTAAAAAGATTGTAACCGAATTGTG
The DNA here is from genome assembly GCA_000484575.1 of Olivierus martensii. Lineage (NCBI taxonomy): Eukaryota > Metazoa > Arthropoda > Arachnida > Scorpiones > Buthidae > Olivierus > Olivierus martensii. The sequence goes on along the minus strand of AYEL01087457.1, from coordinate 43,699 downwards.
ACTGTATTTTTAGATAGAAATTTTGATGAAAGCATAATTATCTTTGACTGTGGCAAAACAGTCAACTGATGCTTGTCTGACAGGTGTGCTTGAAACATTACTTTTTGTTGTATGTTATATTTGAAACGTGTTTCAAAGAGCGAATGGTGCGTGTCGACAGTGTCTGCATATATTTAGAAAGTAGTCTAACTCTTAGTAAATGTTTGCTTGTACTAATGCCAATATAGCTAATATTACAGATTTTTGATTAAATTCATAAAAATTTAATTACGTGATTATGCTTAGATTTTCCGATTACCTGTTGAATTTAATCGCCTTATAACAGGGTAATTATCCATAAAAGAATAAACTAATTTCGACCTTTACGACGTAGACACGATAGAGATATAAAGTTACCGCATAACATTCAACCACGAATATTTTCGCACAATAAACTGTTAGCGTGAAAACCTTAAAAAAATTTTATTTTTTAACGCCTTTTCTTGTTATGGTAACAGTTAGAAGAATGCTTACTTATGTTTTAGAAGCTTATTTATCCATTCATAAACAGCACTTGCATAACAATTAACAAAAAACAATCAGGAAAGATCCGTCTTGCTGATAATAGCCTATTATACAATTTACCAGCTAACCTCGTGATATATCTTACTTTAACAATTAGAAATTTAGGTCATCGTTACGCTCATTATGCATTGTACGATTTATTAATAGTATAAACCAAAGAAACACTATATTGTATACATTTATCTCAAGCTTAAGACGTGTTAAATGGTTAAAGAAAACAACAGAGTTCTTATGATAAATTACTTTTATTTAGTTATACGTGGAAGCAATCTAATATATTATATCCTATCTAGGTTTACAATCTATAAATTTTAAAAGATTGAATAAATGCCAAGTTAGAGATAAAAATCTTCCTCCGAAATAGAACTATTTTGCAAGTTTATGGACATTTGTATGCTACATTAAAACCTCTTTCCAGACTAATTTAATATTATATAGTTTTATCCTGCTCATCGTTTAACAGCTGCGTGCTCTATGGCATGGGACTATGAATACCATATTGCATCACGTGAGCTGTATACAGGAAACATATATCTTTTTATGATGTACATTGACCCGATGAAGAACTGAAAGTAAACAACCTATGTTTAGTAACTTACTTATAAATGTAACATGCGGCAAAGTGATGTCATATTTTCTTTTTTACTTAATTAGAAAATAATTCCAAACCGTAATATCTCAGCTTAGTTTATTTAGCACCAAAATTTTAAGAGTAAAAAAAAAATATTAGATTTTTATCCATTGTTAAAATAGGAAGAAGCACGTTAAGGATTTTTCAGAGCATTGCTCGATAATAGCCAATTCTATACGTTTTTCTATATCCGGGATTAAGATCTTATTTCCCATTTATCGCGAATTATGTTTATTAGATTGTAAAAATCCCTTATATGTGATCTGCTCCGTTAATATGCAAAGTGGAGCGCATAAGTAATAAAATAAAAATATCAAACCAAAAACACCATTTACTAAATAGTTTTCAGTGAGTCACGCTTCCTTTTTATAACTTGCAATCATGATAAACATCACATCAGGACGAAATTCCTCATAGAGTATTCATGAGGAAAAGACAATTTTAATGAATGCAATTTAAATTCATAAAAAGAAAAAATTGAACTTGAAATGTCTAAGCTGTAAAAATATGCGAGAATATGCAACTGCACATATAGAAGTAAGGATTTTAAAAAATTTGAACCTCAAGCTTATTTCTTGTATAAAAAATCCTGTAACATTTCGCATGTTCTTTCTATTTATGTAGGCTTATATCCAAAATAAATCATGTAAATTCCCTTCCAAGACATTAATTGTTCTTTAGAATGAATATGTCTTTGCACAAGGAGATTATGTGGCTCACTGATTCATTAAATCTTTCACCGCTTTGTCTGAAGATTTTTTTTTATCTTGGTAAAACCGTGATCGGTTGGCAACGGATCTTGTGCCTTGATTGACGTTGACCTTCTGTTGTCTCAAACACTTTATTAGTTAAAAGTCAAGTCGACCTTGAGTTGCTAAAATGAGATAGAAAGATAACCAAGATTTTTTTTTTTTTTTTGAAATTTATAGACTATCTTGTTCAATCGAATTTTAGTTATTCGTTCTTTTGTGATCCTTATTCTCTTGGCTTAAATGGTGTTTTTGAACGTTGAGACGAATAATTTCGCTGTTTTCGTTAGAAAATATTCACTAACTGTTTCTTGAACCTTATTTTGTATTGCATATATTCATATATTTATCTGATAAACTAGATAAAATACTAAGAATGAATTAGATTTTTAAAATTATTGACTGCAATAAATATGTAATAAATTATAAGTTTTAATTATAAAAGTATATTTTACAAAATAAATTAAATAAAATGTATTTTAAATTACATCAAAAAATTAGCAGTATAAACACTTTTATTTATCTTGCAAACAATACTTTTAGTTAAGTTATAATCATCATCAGACATTTCATACAGTTAAACATTATATGTAAATATATAAATTTGAATATTTCCAAAAATGCTTTTTAAAAGATATTTTTAAATTTTTAAACTATTTTTTTCTTTTATAGGTATATAGATTTTATTTACTGTTCTACAAGTTATAATGTCAAATAGCAGACAAGAGACTATACCTATTTCTCATAATTATGCAGAAGTGGTTTCTGGAAATGATTACGTAAACTAAAAATGCATAAAATGGAAATTTTTAACAAGTATTTCAACGTAGAGTATTCCAGAAAATTCATGCATTTATCAATCCCATTTCAATTCATATGTCATCAATCAAAAGTAGACATAGGGTTATTCTCTATTGGAGTGTTCCCCTCAGTCAAAACCACACAGGCATCTCTTGCTGGCATTATTGGTCATTGCATGCTAAAATATGATAGAACTTCTAACAAACAGATAAGGAAGAGGCAAAAATATGTTTATTGCATATATAATAGGGCAGTGATTAAGCATATCATCTCAATGATACAAAAAATATAGTAGTAACATCAAACTATTGTTTTTTTTCATTTAATGTATTTTTTCAGTTTCTGATCAAGCTTAAGCTTTTATATAACTTATAGATGTCATAATTATAAAATCATAGCTCAATTCATCTTTCATTTTATGATTTTTATACAAAAACTAATATACTTTCAAATTTTATGGCTACTCTGTGATTATAGTACAGATTTATCATCTGCAAAAAGAATCTTTTTTTCAAATTGCATATCTATGAAAGTTTCATGTATTTTTGAGAAATGAAATATAGTTCTCAAATGCCTATCTCTAACCAAATGTAAAGTGTATAAAATGAGAACTAAGTATATATAATTCCCTTATACAACATTAACTTTTGAAGAGAAGAGTACATTAGCATTATGTTTTGAAGCCTTAATTATACACTAGCAGAGCATTTGATAACATGAAAATTGGAAACTCAATACTGTTTTAACAAAAACATTCTACAAATATACATAAAAATTGCTTAAAAAGAAGAATTTTCAAATTGCATTAATCCCAATGAAGATTTAAAAAAAAAAAATTATATTCAGACTCCACTTTGAATCAGAGATGCATTGTTCAAAAACATGATCCATACTAAAACAACACTAATCAAAATAAGATTTTCCATAAAAAAGTCATTAAAATATGGAAGATACGGAATCATATTTAACAAATAGAAAATATGAAAATGGCATCTGCAGTATGTACATTACTCTTAATTTAATACTGGGAATAATAACTGAACTACACATTGTGCTGATACTAAAGGAAAGAGAATAAAAAATAAAAGGTTTAGTGATGCATATGTCTCTTCCATCCTCCAACAAGCCAAGTAACTTAGCATTATAGATTCAATAAATTAAATGTTGGCTGAATGACTAAGTAGTAAAGCAGTTGTTTGTCATCTTGCAGAATCCAGATTCAAATCCTAATCCACGCCTCATGTTTTTCAAGAAAGAGTCCAGGCCCAGTCTAGAGATGCCCATCCACCAATTGGAAAGTTCCATCATCATGAATGTTGGACAGCCTATGATAGGATCTAAAAGTGACTATTGGCAGATATAGTATGCTGGTTCGCCTCTAGTTATGAACATAATTCATACATAAATTTTGTTTGTAAATCAGGTTGTTTGTAACTCAGCTACTACTGTTATTTTGGCTCCAAAAGAATTGAAATAACCTTAACTAGCCAAATTTCCCCTAGTGATTTATTTTTGAAATAATTGCCAATTTAATAATTAATTTATTTATTTATGCTATGATGCCACCATCTGTTGGATTAATTAATTAATTAATTATTAATCTGAATTTGCCAAAGAGGGCCCGTGGCTATGTTTAGCCCATTTGGGAGCACTGCTATCAGTGTAAATCCGATAATTTCTCAATTATATACATCCTAAAATCAGAAATCTGCCAATGTCTTGATTGTCTAACTGGTTAAGGTGTTGGGACAGTAACCCAAAGTTCCTAGTTTCACTCCAGGATAAGGCAAATTTTTAATTTCGGGAAATTATAAAAAATTAAAGTTCAATTATTAAATAACAGATGGCACCACTAAATTTAAATAATCAATTATTAATCCAACAGATGATGGCACTATAGCAAAATTTATTAATTTGACAATTATTTCAAAAATAAAATCACTAAGGGAAATTTGGCTAGTTAGAGTTATTTGGATTATGTAATTCTTTAAGTAAATGTTATTATTGAAATAACTTTATATACTGCATATTGTAATATACAGATAGGCCTCGATTAGCGCGACTTTGATTAGTGCGACTTAAAAAATTGATACCATTATTCGGTTAGTGCGAGAAAAGATTCGATTAGCGCGAGTTGTAAACACAGATCAGTCTTACTAACAAAGCTCCTTTTATGATGCCAATTAACAAATTACCGTTAATTTTCGGTTAGTAAAACCGAACGAGGAGCAGTCCAAGAACGGTCAGGGGTGAAACATCAGAAAGATGGGTTTTTTCCGTTAACTGTTTAACATTATTGTACTGCACATTCTATTTTTTAGCTTTGCTATCGATTACAGTATAGTATTATTTAGCTTTGCTACAGTATAGTACAGAATTTTCTTTTTTAAAAAGTACTGTATCGAAATGGATAAAAGGAAGAATAAAAATAAATATTATATTTTTATAAAAATATAACAATATTCTGAAAATCATATTATGGATATAAAAGTAAAAATTTTGCAAATTTCGAAAAAGAAATTCACTAATTGGTATCCAAATAATTTGCGTAAAATATTTAAAGATATTTTAAACATTCAAAGCATAATTATCGTCTAAAATAATTTTTATCTCCATATCTGTTTCTTAGAGTCACTTAATTTAGAGACAGGATTAAGTATATCCAAAAACTTTTTGGGAATCGTTAAAAAAATCTTATTGTGTTTATATTATATCCATCTTAACACGTATCCTCTCAATTTTCTGTTAAAGATGTCTCCGAATAAGAGTTGTTCCGACATCGTATTCTGAAACAAAGAGAACATTCATCAAGGATGGAGTGATGAAAGACATACCGAGGTGTCAACTGCCAAGTTACTCTTCATAGATTGATCTTCTTGTTAGGAATTTTTTGCGCTAATCTATTCACTTTTAATTGGAACCTCTGTGCAAAAATTAATTTTCATCCTTTTAAGAGTTTTTCAGTCATTTGTTCTTTTAACCTATACTAAAAGGCACTCACATCCAAAACGACTGAATCTATCATCTATCTGTTATTTTTATTTTTTTTTATAAAGTTGTAGCATTGTATACAAAATATTAACTACACGCCCTTTTGATAACTGTAGGATTGTGTTTCACTAAAAATATAAAGGAAGAAAGGAGATTAATTACGTATGATAATTAATTTGCCGGCGATTAATTTTACGTGGCAAGAAGACTAATAATTCACTACAGAGAAAATTTTTCATGGTTGTTTGTCTCCTAAATTCACCTATTCACATCATAGACCACACACAAAGTTCTTACATCATACACCTTTCATATTGTTACTTGCCTAAAGGATATTCGATGGTCATCAGTAACAACTTTCAATTTTAACGTTGTATTTTCGTCACTACACTTTTTTCAATTGTCAAAAACGATAAATATCTACAGAATTATTATTATTTTTTAATGTCAATGGGATAACTTTGTTTATAAATGTTATAAAAGTTAAGATATATTTTTAAATGGGATTAAGATGCAACGAATCTGCCGTAAATTTTACAAACTGAATTAATCGACTTTGTCTTCTTTTTTTTAAGTTGATGTCTTTAAATCTTATTTATTTATTATTTTAATCTTCGAAGCTGTTTTAACCTCAATAAATTTTGCGACATTGGATTTATTCTCTTCTTAATATTTTCCTCTAGTCCAGAGAAAATTTATTAATGTTAACTTCATACTTAATCCAAGTGTTTTGCACTTAAATATAAATATTTTGGGATTATGATTCGGATTCGCTAGTTTTCCAGATTTTTTTATTTGAACAGATTACGCATTTATCTAGTGATAAAACGATCAATAAGTGCGAATAAAGTTGTTTGTTTGAGTTTTGAAGTATCCGTTAACAGTACACGAACTTCTCTCGTAGTAGATAAGATTATTTTGCACGCTATTCCTTTCATTACTTTCGCTCGATCCTCATAAAAGTGAAAAATAAATATAATTATAGAAATTTTAATTAATTTATAGAATATAGAACGACTTAATACGGAATATCGACGTAATACGTGACGTATAAATTTTTAATGGACATAAATAACTACGTTATTAAACACCAGATTTTTATCTTGGAAAATAAAGCGTCAAAAAAATATTTATATGGTGAGAAATGAAATTTTATGTAAATTTATATAAAGATGAAATAATATAGTCACTTCTATGGTAAAATAAAACCGGTTCGTGCCATTATAGCCATGTTAATCCCTTCCATTTCTGATTCCTCGACCTTGATACGGTGGGTCAGTGACAGCTCAAAAAGGGCAACATGTCATCAGCCCTACTTAACCACCACACCACGTATTACGTGAGCCCTGCACTGTCACATATATCAAGCAAGCTTGCACGTGATCATTGCCTAATAACGCCATTTCCAAGCCAATAGCGAAATGTTTAATGTTTTATAACGAAGACACTCATTTTGACGGCCAAAACAATGGCGGCCGGCATCAAACGAACCATTCACTGGATTTGATCACAACTACCCAGGAAACAAGACTAGTAAATGGATGACTTTATTATTAAGAAAAGAAAAGAAAAAAAAAATTTGACTGCTGACCGCACTAAATTATCTTCATTAAATTTACGAGGTCGATAAAAGCTAACAACTGGCATTGTTTACGTAAGTATTGAAGTTCGGAAAGGTAGTTGCATTAATAGAGCTTTACGTCGTTTATCAATTGGGTATTCATGTACTTCTTCAAGCGTAAGATAAACTTAGAACCCGTCAGATTAAAGTTATCATCATTCTCGGGTGACACACGTCGGTAACTTTGATGGTAGGTAGGCATCATATGTTGTCACACCTGTTTATTTTCTACGCCTGAATCATAATTTTCCTTATATAGCTTAGCTTACATTATAATTGAATAATAATTATTTAAAGCACATTCTTTTCGTAAAAATTAATTTCTATTAGATTAATATTAAATATTCTTCCAGACGAAAATTCATTTCTTTTATACCGACTGTTACGTAAAACAGGATGGATGATGGTTTAAAAATAAACTAAACTTTAACGCAGAGTTTCCAAAACAGTACATTAAAAATGAGAAACATGTCTTCGTGTGATTAAAATGCCATTATGATATCAAACGTAAGAATATCAAGTAGGAGAATTCGTTGCATGCATAAATGATGCTATACGACGATCTAAGCAGAACTATAATTCAATCCTTTATCAGTTTCTAAAAGCAGATTTGTATACTTTTAATACCTTTCAAAAATTATACATTTGCATTTGTATCAATTTTATTTTCGTTTATTAATTTTTGGCAAAGAATTTAAATTTTATTATTAAAGAAGTAATACAATATATATCGATTAAAAAAATTCTCAGTATTCGTCGATGTTAGATAAATAATCTACGAATTCAAGTACGTATTTTGAATGTAAATTGACAACGATCAATCAGATTGAGTTTTAAAAGCTCAAAATAATTGATTGTATCCTTCAGAAACAGGTCAGGGAATTATTACCCCATTAGTTAGTGGTTACTACCGTCTACATGCCTGAGCTCAATTGATAATTTCACTGCTGTGTACACAGAAAAAAAAGAAGTAAAAAAAAAACTGGTGGCAGCTCTGGAAAGTAGGTCTAACTGGTCAAACAGATAGTAGACACAATGTTAACACCCCGCTGATCCACCTCCTCTTTCTACTCGTGATGGACACATCATTTAGTTCTTACTCCTCCTGTTACTTTGAGTTAGAACCAGGCACACCTTGGCAGATCTAATATAGGTCATTGGAGAAATCAAGGATAATTGCTTATTATAATTTACAAAACAATTTTCTTCTTACTTTAAGTTACTTTGCATCATTGTTTCGTAAGAAGACGAAACAATTCCAAGTCTCTCATTTTCTTCGTTATTAGTGTTGCTTTTTTGTAATTATTATTTAGCAGCCATTAGAACAATTTAATCAGCGTGCAGATGACAAAGCATTCTGTCATAGTTATTCTATGGATTAACTAGGTATGTTTATACAACGCCCCAAACCCACACCTGATGCTGTCGCAAGATACGCCTCGTTTACCTGGCGGATTACTCAGGTACGCCCGTAAGAACACCTGTTAAGAAAATTGAAGCACCTGTGCTCTTATATAGGTAAAATAGGCATCGAAACATTAATTACTCATCAGATTTTATGCATTTTTAACTTTCTTACAAGAGGGAATCGAGGAGCGTAACAAAAACGCACTTTTTCTCGGTATTTAGTTCGCTTCGGTAACATAGAAACATTCTAATAAAGTTAAAGGAAAATGCAATTGTAAAATTGAATTTTTTGAAACAAATTTTAGAAATTTTATGTAAGTTTTCATAAGCCAATTATGCTAAATTTTAATAAACTTCTTTTTTTTTTGTTAGTTTAGAATGCGGAAATATTAAAAATTTCCGCATTCTATACTTAAAATTTAATACCCAAAAATTGGAAGAATGTATTAATTATCAAATTATCCAATAATTTATTTAATGATTTGTTTTACTTTATAGGAAAATGTCATCACTTCTACAAGATGGTACTTGTGAATGAATTTATTGTTTACAGAAATAACTAATATGAAGTTATTTTTATTTGTGGTTTCGTGTCTTTCATTAAACTTCGTTGAAAAGACTAAGATGACATTCAATATATTCGTCAAAATCTCAATTAAAGAATAAGTCAACGAAGAAATCTCTGCAAAACTCGCTGAGGTTTTCTAATTGCGTCTAGCCATAGACTGAAAAAAAAAAAAATGGATTGAATGACAAAATAGTCGAAAAAATATATATATAATTATAACGAGAGAACAGAACTTGGTCTTCTTAATGGGGAATTACTTAGCATAAAATGTGTGTTACGCACAACTAGTTAAGTATTAGGGGATGGTATGCCTGTCTAGCGGGCGGTTAAGTAAAACTCCCACCTCATTATTTGAACATCGAATTGATATGTAAATATTTCAAAGACTAGTGCAAACAACTTTTTCAAATACTTGTGACGGCATAACGAGCTAAAGCACGTCATGCGTAACGCTCTTTTAACTGAACTGTTGCTTGACCCCTTCAGGAAGTGGCAGAGAATGTGCAACAAAAGATGCGCATTAATAAATCGTGAAGGGAAAAAATCGCATTTTTAATGGTTAAATCGATTATTTTAAATGCATAACTCGAATATTTCAATCGGTTTGTACTGTTTCCAATTAAATTATGCACATTAAATAATTTAATATTTTTAACTCTTAACAGATGATAATTAATTATTGTATAAAGTTAATAATATATACATATTACTGTGCAATAATTGACGTCAGTTTAGATAAATTGGTTAATAAATACGTAATCAGAAGTGATAATCGAGTTTTATTAATAAAGTGGCACCATTTATTGTTCAGTACAGTTTTATGCTTATTTATATCCTTTAATAATATTATTATTAAGGCAAAATAGGTGATTTTAAGTAAAATCGTTGATGGTGGAACTAGAATGTCGACTATATTATTCTAGGTGTCATGCGTATAGACGGAGTTGACACTACGCCAACTATTGGCAGCCTCAGCGATTTGAAGAACTCTTATGTCAGCAGTTGCGGAAGACATACACTAACAAGACTCACGCGACATCACCATTAAACAGTAACGCTGTTATCAATTAGAAACACATGTTGACTATTTACTTCCAATCTCCGTCATTTTCTCCTCTTTTGACAAAACAGATTATTCCGATAACAGTTTTACTCGTTTAGTAGACGAAAATCTTGACATAATCGCACTGATTATTATTATAATAGTTATTATTATTTTCGCAAATATAGATGAGTAAGCTGTAGAAAGTTTAGCTTTGGGGGGAAAAAAAGGGAGTTTCCATCGAAGAAAATTTGTGAAAAAAGCATTTCTGAGTTTTCGTATCGCGATCGCGAATTGAATTCTAAGATGGTTTTATTTTTGCTGATAAAGACATATAAATGCGTTTCAAGTCCTTATCTCTTTACGCGTTTTAGGACCCTCCAAAAGGACATACGTGTTCCTACAACTTTTTCGGTATTTGCGACCTTTGACACTCTGATAATAAGAAGCAATCAACTAACACGAATTCATTTCTTACCTGTTTTATAATGGATAAAAATTTCTTTGGGCAGATAATTTCCAATATTACATTACTATCAGTTCTTTCAAAACTTTTTTATTTATTTTTCTTCCCCCTCCGAATCATTCACGCACGTAAAGATAGTTTATAGTAACATATTTAAAATTAAAGATATTTTTATTCTTTAAATTTTTAGAATATTCGATCACGTCTTTAATTAAAAATAATCAAATTATTTTATTTCGTTACTAAAAAATAATATTTAATCGAGTGCAATCATTATACATTTAAGTTATAAATAATTATAACTAGATTATTATATCATAATTTTATTGGAAATGAAGCTATCAAAGAAACTATAGATGATGAGAGGTTGGTGATGGGTCTAATTACGTTATTTTCTTTGTTTTTTTACGTATTTAACAGTGCCGCTTCTATTAAAAATCATTACATTTTGCATAATATATGATATTTTATACGGATAAATACTTTAATAAAATGCAATTTAAAAAAATTGTCCTGTTTCCTATTTCACTTCAGCTAACTTTTAAAGAAAGAGATCAAGGTCAGGCGTCCTTTATGGCCTCAGTTAGAATTGGCTGTACAGTACAGCAATTTATTTAAACTCTGTCAACGAATTGTTGAATTTTAGAGCGTATCGAACAAGTTTTTACAACAGAAATAACGTCGATTAACATAATTTACAATTCGGAAGATGCAGTTAACTAATGATTCAATATGCATCATTCTATCAAGTGCAGTACTAAACTGTCTCCAGAGAATGGTTGAAGCGTATTTTGACGACTCGTCTAACATTGACGTCAACAGACTGGTCTAGAGACATACAAGCGAGAGAAGTGATAGACTGGGAGTTTGTATCCAGTTGTACCCATATTTAGAGTAGAGCTATCTATAGAAAGTACAGAATGCGAGATACTTTACCTTCTATGCTGCGATAGTGGCAAAACTGCGAAAGAAACCGAACCACTTACATTAATTTATTGTACTTTCTAAGCGAATTAATCAAACTATTATGCAAACAGTTATATAAAATCGATATTTTTATTGTTCATTTTTGATAATTTTATACTTTTTTGGTTCGCAGGAGACATGTTTATAAATAAAATAATTGTACAGTTATATGACGTATAAATTGATTATTAATTGTAATAAATCTAAATATAGATTTTTTTTAAATGTAGTTATTTTTGAATTTTAAATATATTATTCCAGTTCGTAGCGGTAGCATTCTAGTTCTTCAAGACTATTACAAAGAACTGCTATCATCATAAGGCATTAGCCACTTAATGCAAATATTTGTAATCCGTTTAACCGACGTGACCAAAATTTTACGATCACCTAATATGCCATTGAACTCGGATTTATTGGTGCGGTTGTGACCAGATGTAAAGTCTAAATGTTGGAAAATAAACGATGAAAAGTCAACAGTCTTTAAGTATCAGTAAAGTCACTCTGTTAAAGAAAACAAGACATAAAGTTGCTCATGTAAATGTTGAAATGACTTTGTTTGTACTGTACCTCTATTGACGCCTTAAAATCTAATAACAGAAAAAAAAAATCAAAATCTGTAAAATTTATTCTTATGATGAAAAGTTATAACAAACATCCGATACTGTTAAATTATTGTTTGACTCGTAAAAACTGTTTGGGTGCTTAGTATTGTACATGAACCTTCACGGAATAAAACTTAAAAATTTTTAAAAATTTAATTATTAGTTTATTTTTTAGCTTTAAATAATGGAATTAATGTGATTTTCTATTTGTTTATTCTGTACAGAAATAATTCACATCATTACAAAGCTTTAGAACTTGCTTATTAATTTATCTTCTGTTTTGTAAAATTTCTGGATATCACACAAGAAAAATATTCTTATATACTTTATTAATTAATAAAGTAAATATTCGTACTGTATCCATCTATTAATGGGATCACGCACGGACTTAAATCATTTATACGTAGTATTTTTAAAATAATTCAAACAGTTGCCATTTTGTAATGAAATCACGTAACGACTTCAGAATTAATAGACATGTAGTTTAGATAATAAAGAACATCAGTCTGAAATTTTAATGTTCTAAAATATTTGATTCCTGCATATTTAACGGATAGAAAAGCAGGATAGAACAATGAGAAATTTCATAAGACCACTTTTCTCTGAGAAATGATTAAAAATCTATTAAGGATTAATTATAGTCTATAAGATAATAGGATCATACCCAATGTAAACCATATAATCCTGTTTGAATTTAATGTAAATCAAGAGAGTACGTATTGATTATAATAAAAAACAGAAAATTTTGTAAATTAGCTTCTACACTGTAAGCACGAAAAAGTCTCAATATGATAAAAATCTCAATTTTTCAAAGATAACTCTTTAGTAACTTGATATTTCTATAGAAATCAATGTTATCAGTTATAGCATTATTAAATAAGAGATAATATTTTTCATTAGTTAAAGAGGCATAAAAACGTTTAATTCATTATTTTAAAAAAGAGGCCATTGACACCGGATTTTACTCACACCACAACGTACAAAATAATTTTCATTCATAATTTCATGGCATATTTCTTTAAAATTAAATCTAGACTTGACGAGTGCAAACTTAAGGTCATGAACCGTAGTTCTATGTTTTACATCACGACTCATTGTATTCTAATCCACATTGAAAAAACAGATCCGGGACGAATCAGGACAGACTTAAAAATCAAAAAGGACTACTAGTTTTTTGTCATTTTTTCATTAAAAGTTTTCTCCGAGATGAGTTTATTCGAAGAAAGAACATTAACACGAATCTTTATAAAAACCACTAAAGAGATAAATTAAATTTGAAGAATTACCAACTGTTTTTAAACGTGTATAAAAGTAATGTTAAAATATACTACAGTTAGATTTTTTTTTAAATTTTCTTAAAAAAAAAATGAGACATAATTAATTTTTAAGCTGTTAATCGCAATTTTAGAATTAAATCGCAAAAACGACCGACAGTATAATTTTTCCAGTGAATTGGATGATGATAGAAAGCAAACATCTTTTGTATAGACTAGACCCAGGTCTAATGGTGATTTGACAACCACTTTTAAACTTAGTTGCCAAGTAGTAAAAGAGTTTACTGTACAATTACACATAAAACGTCATGTTGTATAGAAATAAGCTACCATCAACCTTATCTGGAAATAAAAATCGTGAAATTTTCTATTGAATAGTTTAAGTTGCAATAATATCTTTAAACATGCAAATAACAGATAATTTACTTGTTGACGTTAAAAATATATTCAAAAACAATCTATTTACTTGTTACGCGTAACATACTCTTTGAAATTTTAACATTTACTGCGATTTATAAACGTAAACTTGTTTATTTTCGTAATATATCACATAAAAATAATTAAAAACAACTTATAAATTCGTATTTGTTTTCAGCTGTTGGAGTTGATGATTACAATAAATTATTTTTAATACGTTTAAACAAAAACATTCGAAAACTTGTGCAAGGTTGAATTCATTAAAAGTGTTTACGGCAATTTAAATATTGATTGCAATTTTTATCGATATTTGAAATACAAAATTCGATCATTAAAATTTATTTTATATAACGATTTATGTAGATATCGGATTTGTTTATTTATTTCTATACAACAGTACATAAACATCTGCGCTTTTATCTTCTCTCGGGACAGTGGGGTGATAGGGGAAAAAATTAGTGTAGAGGTATGGATGTCAACGAAAAATCCAGTTTCTAAATCTCCTTGAACACGCCCGATGTAGTTGCACCTGCTTTACCTACTGCTTGGTTACCAATGCGTTGAGGTGTGGGTGCCGAAGCAATTGTGTGTAAAAATGTCTCCAACAGATAATTACATATCTTTACATAACATGCCTATTGAGTATGTTATTTAATGCGGTTTAAGGATTGGATTTCTGACCTTTAACCTTTACGGAGTTTTATGAACCTGGATTACTGCTGTTACAAATGTGGATAAGAAGCTTTATATAGTAATCTATGGGTGTGATATTACCTTATATATGTGTAAAATTATAATGAATGCTTGTCTATCTTATTTATGTGTGAATGAAGGAGTGGACAAAATTTCGAAAGCCCATAAAAATAAGCGATAAACTTCCTCCAGGTGACAAGTACAGTAGTCTATGTACGTGAGGCCTCTAAAAAATAATCAGACATATCGTTCAGTGAACCATACAACGTCAAAGAAATAGATAGTTGTGTATATATACGTTGTGTCTAAATAGACAGGAAAGTTTTTTTTAATCTTGCTTTTTTCTGATTTGTTTGACATATAACCCTGTTTTGGTTCAGGAAGAAAAAAAATCATCCTTACTTCCGAAAGTTGTACATCACATGAATTATTCTTCCAGGGAGGTCTTTTTTCCTTTTCACCTGCTAATGGGTAAGAGAAGATATTAAAATCTTACCCTATCAAACAATTAAATGATACATTTCTTTATAGGAACGATATACAGTACATAACTATCAGGTATATCTTAATTTAGTTATCAATGGTTAACTTATAGATAATTAAACTGTACAATAACAGACTACTATAATCTTTATAAAGCAGAAGAAAAATTATTTGATTTTAATTTAGATTAGCTTTTTTCATTCATCAACAAAACTGATCAAAACCTTAAAAAATTAAAAAAAAAAATTTTTGTTCATTTTAGACCTTTAATAAATCTTCTAAGTGCATTAGCTTTTTTCATTCATCAACAAAACTGATCAAAACCTTAAAAAATTAAAAAAAAAATTTTTTTGTTCATTTTAGAGCTTTAATAAATCTTCTAAGTACTTCTATGTTGTGTTTTAATTTCTATGATATATTAAGTGATGTTTCTCCTAGTTAATCGAAAATTTAAATAACTTGGTGATTACCATGCAGGTGCAAAAGTGTAGAATCTCGTTAATAAATAGATTCATTACAAATGATTATAGATTGAAGATCATTCGTCTTGTGAGAATAAGGACCTTAGGCAACGGAATTTCTGCTCCAAGTGACAATTGCCTCTTAATAACAAATGGATATTAGTTAACACGTAAGAGAAAAACATTTCTAAAGCTAATAAAAGCGAGCAAACATTTTTTTAAACTCATTAAAAACATTCTAGAAGAAATCTTAAATATAATATAATAAATACGTTTTAAAACTTTATCATCATCGAATCTGAACCATTGAGAAAATATTAAAAATTGCAAGTTTGAATTTCTTCATTTTAAGCAATTCTTGCCTGCTTAGTTTAGTTATTTTATATAAAAATATCTATAGCTTCAAGTTTATGTTTATTCTAACTAACAATGAAGCAGATTGCAGAAGAAACTTTATAATTTATTCAATAAATTATTCTTAACAATATAATGTAGGTTTTTATAGATAATTAATTAATTAATAAGTCTTAATGTCGATCAAATTCGTGAGCTAAAAATTTAAAAAAAAAATAAAATTTTTAGTTCTTAATTAAGCATATTTATGAAGCCGACTGTCTTTTTGATCTTGAAACTTGGCCAGAGAAAAAGGTAAGACGAAACTTCTTCAAGGCGTAGGCTGAGCTATACACACAGAATCCGACAGTATCTTCTATGACATTGGCGACTTAACTTTACGCTTTCAATTCTATTTTTATCGCGCTAAGAAGAGAAAGTGTCTTAACCTGGATGTAATGTAAAGTTTAAAAACAGCCGCCATTTTTTAAATGAGATACATTAGGTAATTAATTATCCTTGTTTTTGCTTCGAAAAACGGCTAGACATAATTTTTCAGAAAAATCCATTTTCAATTCCTTACGTATGAGAAAACTGTGTTGTAACGCGAAGCGAACGTTTTTCTAAGTACCACCCAAAAGTCATCAACAAGTGGGTCCAGTGTCACCTCTGTTATGTGTACGATCGGAACGGTCAAAACTTCACAAGTTAACCTTGAACCTTCGAGAGGACAAGACTTCAGTATTTAGAGGTCATTTTCCATTGGCACGAGTCATGTGACCTAGCATTATGACGTCACTGGGTTAAAGAGGACGGCTTGCAACTTTCTTTGAGACGGTATCGGTGGAATTTTTGGCAAATTCTCTCGAGGCATAAACGTCTGCTTTTCTAAAGTAGTCTGCCTATAATGTATGATTTTCGCCGATTAACAATTCTCTCAAACCTTTTGTCTATCCTTTAAGCAGCATCAATACAGATAAATAGAGCAATAAAAATAAACTACGGCCCAGAAAAAACGAGAGCGTGAGGAAAGGAAATATTTTTACAGTTTACACATACTTTGAAAGTAGAAAAAAATAAATATATAATTCTACTTTTTAAACATTTATTACCATGTCGAGTCGAAAAATTGCATGATAATTGTCAAACGGAAAAAAAGAAGATAAATTGCGAATTATTATCCTTGGAAAAACTGATACATTTGCTATATTATCATCATAAAAAACGAACAAAAATGACTTATTAATTTTTATAATCTTAACACGAATGTGGAAATAATAAATTTAAAATTTCATCATATTTTGAATATAAAAGTTCTTAATTATTACTTATAAATATTCATGTCCTCTATATAATTTTAGATGTTATAACTGTAATAAGTTATTATACAATAAAACATAAACTGTCGATTTACAATCTGATCAGCTTGGTGTATACCTAGAGAAGTATTTTTATGAACTATTCATTGCTTATAACTACTGAGAAATTATATTACAAAGTCTGTTATTTGATTAAAAAAAAAGCATTGCATCACATGCTTAACCTGAAACAACTAACAGTTCTGTTTTGATTTTTTAAAACATATTCGCCCGGAGGAAATCTTATTCGTATGTGTCGAATTTTATTATGATTATAGGTTCATGAGAACTTATTCTGTTTTGTTATTTTATATGCAAGAAATATCTGTTTCTAACCGTTCATATACAATCGATAGAAGTAGGTACATTTAACTTACGAGTAATCATTTAGTTAAATAGATTTAACAATCGACAATGAATAAATTTTTTTGGTGCCATTACCCAATAATTTCGAATGACTCGCTTATCTGCTACTTTTTAATAATGTATTCAAATGTATAATGACCTTGAAGAAGCTCCGTTGCGAAGAGTTTTTCAATTGAAGTGAAAGAGCATTAAAGAGCATTTTTTATTTTTTTTTATATTATTATTATTGGCAGAAACGTTTAATGTAATGCAGGATTTCTAGCATGATCGCATTCCAAACATTATACCAGGAATCCTGATTTAATCTTCATTGTTTTGTCACGTAATACAGACGTATAATTTGCAAATATTATTCTTCGTATCTCGTAATGATTTTTGCATATTTGCAAATTATTCAATGAAATTAGAAAATTCGATTGCTTTTATATGTAA
This sequence comes from Olivierus martensii, assembly GCA_000484575.1. Lineage (NCBI taxonomy): Eukaryota > Metazoa > Arthropoda > Arachnida > Scorpiones > Buthidae > Olivierus > Olivierus martensii. Next base: position 25,474 of record AYEL01087457.1, on the reverse strand, counting down.
AATTTATTATTATTAATAAACTAATTTCGGCATTTAAAATTTAATTATTAATTTTGTTTGAACAAAAATATAATGGAGTTCGCTTAATTAAAATGTTTTAATTAATTTTTCTTCAATTTTTTATTACGAATTTCATTGGAATTAAAAGAAAAAAAAAATTTGCATGTATATATATTTCTTAAAATGTTTTAATTAATTTTTCTTCAATTTTTTATTACGAATTTCATTGGAATTAAAATAAAAAAAAATTGGCATGTATATATATTTTGTGCAATATAAACAACTTACCTTATGCTGTACAAACTTTTGCACTGATAATTATTAAAAAAATGCATTTAAAGGTGTAAAATTTATGTTTGTTTCCATGAAATTCGCAAATCCTGCAAAAATGTGCTACTTTCCTAACTCCTAAACAACACCATTTTACTTGGCTTCTTTACAAAATGTTTATTTTACCAAAAAATTCTTATTTTCCTTCAACCACTGGCGATTGTCATTCAAAGTTCCGTAGTAAACAAACTTTGGCATAGAGACAAGACGATTTTGAATGCTGTTAACAGTTTTGCTAGAGCGAGTTTCTTTGCCATTCCTTTACAGCAGTTGTGCTAGACATCCTGAGATGCTTATCTGTAATTGGCGGCGAAGCAAAGAGATATCTATCATGTTTAGAAAAGACCGATAATTATTGGAATAAATATCGTGTAAAGGAGTAGTCACTGAAGAGAAACTACTCTCTTTACGAATGACAATCCCTAATAATAAATAACGTGATAAAAAAAAACAAGAAAATGACTTTCTGAAGCAATTTTAGTTGTTAAAATAGCTCTTTTTCATCTCTCTTCCAGTATAATATGTCGGCAAATACATAAATAAGCCTGCAGGTTTTATTATAGATCATAAAACTGGCAGAATTTTTTTTTAATTTATAAATTAACTTCATAAAAGATCCAAGCTAAAAATATTTTTTTTTTATTAAATTTTTGTATATTTTTTTGTGATTTAAAGTGAATAAATTGATGGTATTTTTAAAAATTTAGAGAAAAATTTTTTTAAAGAAATTCACCAACTTATATTTTTGTTTTTAAATAAAATCAGTAATTATAAACGAGGAAAAACAGAAGTTTTTGTAGAGTTTGTTCACCCATTAACAAACAATGACAGGCCATTTCTCTCTTATTTCTCAAACACGGAAATAGTCTCATCTATTCATCTCGCTTATATAGAATTTCACATGAGTGCTATTAAAATAGTTTCCTGTTGAAATCAAGGGCATAGTGCCGGTTTTCAGGTTACCATAGACTCACCACTAAGTTGGCTTTAGATACGACATAACAACTCCTAATTGTAGTTCTGTCCACAAAATTGCTAACTTTTATCTCTCAACTAAGCTTACAAAATCAGTTTATGTTACTTGAATGAAACCAAATAAAAAAAAATAAAGAATTTGGAATGAGGAACTGATTAGAGATCATTTTCGATACCGCAATTCGTGACAGCCATTTTTTATTAAGGATTTCATTGGAAAACGATATTTTAAATTGTCGAAGCCATCAATTTAGGTCAGCCTCTTTATTAAGAAAAAAAAGAAAAAGCCGAAAGTTTAGACTGTGTGGTTGTTATTCCCACGCATTCAGTTTCAATATGTTAAGAAACAATGGTTTTTATTCTATAGCGTGCAGAAATCCGTTCAAATCGTAAAGGTCACACCCATGTTGAAAGAGGTGGAGTCATCAACAAGGTAGGCGGTATGCCTCAAGGAATAATCCGTTGTTAATAAGTCAAAAAGAGGAAGTTAAAAGTACAGAAGAAAAAATTTCTCCCTTTCTTTCTCTTACATATAGATAATTCATTATTTTGAATGCGAATCACCGTTTGTTATCAGCTGCGAATAGACAGTTGATATTTCATAAGAGATGAAGTCGAAAGATCTTGACATCGATTAGAAAATTTATAGAAAATGAATCCCAAGTATATTCCGATCACATAATTTCGTTATTAACAAAAATATTTTGAATATTTTTTTCGATATTAACTCATTTTAGAAAGAAAGAAAAACAAAAACAGAAAAAAAAAATAAAGATTTTAGTAATCTATATAGTTACGAGCTGGATGCATTAAAGTTAATTATAACTTTTAATTTTATGAAGTTAATTAAGCAAAAACTCAATGAAATTTAATTATCTTCAAGCAGGAGCGTGGTGTGTTAACAGCTTTATCTCGATGATAATCTGGAAGAAAATCCACTCCATTAAAGAGAATTATAATGTACTAGGAGTAGTGATGCAGGTTTAATTTATCCTAAATATGGACTAGATAACTTTCTGTTAACAACCTATTAGTTCGATTGCTAGAAATATACACGAACATCTGATATCAAATGATATACTTATTATTAAAGTTATAATTAAAACCAAGATAAATTATATCTAATCTTAAACAAATGGAAGAGATATAAACTCTATTGATCATAATCGTAACAGCGGGGTAATTACGTATCGAAAATTAGATGGTAAGAAAACAAATTAAAGAAAGTGTTTTATAAATGACTTTTTAAATATGAAAAAACATAATTAGAGAATCTAAATCAATTCTTTATGTTGCATGATTGATCATGGAGATGTCTGTTAGAGACGTTTAAAATTAATATAAAGTGTATTTGGAGGAAATGTTATTCGCATGTGACGAATAATAAAATTTTCAGAATTAAAATATTAAATAGCGTAACACAAAAACGAATAATTTAGTTTATTGTTTTCTTTGAGTTTATTCTGGAAGCACTTAAAGAATAAATATTTTAAGAAAAGTAATAAAATGGGCAATTAATTTGATGAATATAAAATAGTACTTTCATTTATAGTAACATAAAAGCTTTCGTTAGTATAAAAAATTCTGTTATTTGAAGGAATTCTGGAGAAAATGTTGATGATATTTATAAAATATAATCAAAATTAATTTAAAAAATTTTTATTATTAAAATAATTAAATTATACTACATTTTTTATAAACGAATTTATTTATTTAAGTTGTATAGAATGATTTATTTGTTTCATTCATAAAAATTCTATCTTTCAAAAAAATAATTATAAATTTCGGTTTAAAACTAATCATTAAAAACTGTATATGATAAATCGTTGTTAATCCGGATTAATAAAGGAGATTGATCATCCGGATTAACGGTATTTCGGATTAATGAAGTAAAACAGTTCCTATGAAGATTTGATCAATTAAAAATGTGTTGAACCTAATGCTAATAATATTTATAAAATGAATGTTTTTATATATTTTTTTAGTTATTTTAACCATTGTAATGAGTTGTTTTAAACATAAATAAGTATTATTTTATTTATGAAATAAAAATTTAATATTTTACAGAGAAATTTTGAAAGAATTATAGTTAATATATACAATAGTAAAATTTTTTATTCGGATAAAGTGATATCGGAAATTTACGGATTGATAATAATATAAACTAAATTTTCTTTATTAAAACAATAATTAATCGAATAAAAAATATTAATTATTTAAATTTCATATATGTTCCAGAAAATTTAAAAATAATGTTGGAATTCATGAAAACTAACAAGACTGTTAGTTATCATGAATTCCAACATTATTTTTGTTGTATGGTTTCATTTTCTAAATTTATACCGTGATCACCATGCATGGAGATATCATTTTTTAACTGAGATAGGATAAAAAAAATCAGACGAAAATTTGGCTGGATATCAGAGAAATTATACAAAACACAAAGAAAAATATTTACGAATTTCTATGATTCTGGCCCCTGAATAGGAAAGAGAACTGAATACATTCTTTCAAGAGCAACAATTCATCTTCCTCATCTCTCGACTTTACCTATTTATCTCTCCTTGCAGCTGTCTTCTGTAATACCAGTACTCATCATAGGTCAACTTAGCTCTATATATACTCAGCAGAGGCGAGAATTCCGTCATTAATACTGATTCTTTGTCGCTACTACGACTAGATGAATTTAAGTTTCAGGTGTCTCGATGAGAAATGGTTCCTATCTGCTTTATATCCTCCATCGGATTCTTCCTTTTGTACTTTAGCCAAGACATTGAAGTTATTTTTTCCTTATACAATAAAATTATTACTTAACACCCGAAATGACGTTTTTTTTGCGAATTAAATTATAATTATTAAATCAACGAAGTCTCTAAACAAACATTTAAAATTTCCATCCGATTGTTCAGAAAAGTAAATAATGTTTTGCATCATCAATTCTATTTAATCATTTCGTTTAAGTAAAAGAGAATGTTTTGTTTCATTTTTAATTGCTGTAATAGCTATTTGAGCAATTCGTTCTTTGCTTATCTCTAAATATCTCAATGCAAGAGTTCTTGGCAGTCGACCACCAACACAGCTGAGTGAAAGATGCAGGTGATGTTCAATCCAGAGATGTCAAATTTAGTCGATGAGAAGGACAGTGACCCTTCGTTTACTAAACTTTCCCCTAACTTGCCTCATTTAGAGAAATGATGCTTGAGGCCGCCAACGTAAGATGTGATATCCGAAACAATGGATCGTTATCACAATTGCTATCGTGTACAATTTTAAAGTGAGAGATATTAGATTAGTTTAAGTATAACAACTATACGAAAATATTTTCAAAAAATGATTGGAGTCAAATGCTTTAGTATGCAACAGAATAATTCTTATCCTAACATCAATTGAATTTTCAAATTACTGATGTCAAACTTTACCACTTTGATTAATGTATTTATAACTTGTGCATGACAGGAAGAGGTACGATTTATTATTCAAGAGGACCACTTCATCCTTAATGCAAACACCACGTAACATATTTAAATTCACACCCGATAAATGTAGAAAAAAAAATCAAAAAATGTATTATATATTCTGATATCGTCAAAAAATTTTACAATAAGATTTTAACCCTTTCAAAACCAACTAAAAGCATTCAGTTATGCAACTCAGAATTATGTTTCCAGGGAAATTATGCTATTAAATGTGTTTAATTATATATTATTTTCATTCGAAATTATATAAATGTGTTATAACTAAATTTATTTGTATATGATTACAGAATAAATATAAAACTCAGAAAGAGCTTCTTACATGTGATTAAATAGTTTTCATGTAGGCAAGTTCACTTAAAGCAGATAAAAACTAGAATAAAATTCCCATTCTTAGAATATCCTTTTTCAATAGATAACGAATATATTAATTAACATTTTTTTAAATAAGTGAAAAAGGCATAAACCTCAACAATTTATAGCAGTTTAAAATGTAAAAATGTTTCGTCAAATGTCAATTGTTTAATTAACTTTACTTTTTTTTTCCTCTCCTATTTCAAACACTAATATTAGCAAATGCAATTTGTTTTGCTCTGATGATTGTTAAATTCTATCTTGACGTTCCGTGATAAATGATATATTTTTTATCAAACGCATCTCTCTCTCTTTCTTTTATTGAATATAAAGTCGTCTAACTCTTATTTGAATTCCTGTCTCGAGATCTATCACTAATTAAATCGAATATAAAATAAATAAAAAAAATCTATAAAAAAATATTATAAGTTTATAAAAGTAAGAATAACACTTTTTAAATTAAACTTTAAACTATAAATTCATCAGTTATATATTTCAATTATGACGTAAATTTTCGAGATTTGTCATCATAGGTGGGCTTTTACGACCTAGGGAAGCGTAGAAATGGTTCTATGATTTAAGAAACAAGTTTTCATCCTGTGAGGTCTGAAGATATAAGAAATAATTCCTTTTTTTTAATTATAAAATAACTAAAAATGCGTAAATAATAACAAGATTTTAATATATTTCATCTTTTACATTAAAAATTTGAAGAGATTTCCAACAAATTTTGAACCGAAAAGTAATACTGTAAGTTGATATATAGTAATGAATTTTTAATGAAATAAATTAAACATTTTATAAATTAAAATAAAAATTTTGTGAAAAATTATTATCGTATGAACACGATACTTTTTTCAAAACATAAATTAATTTCAATCTTTTATTTATATTCAACAGATTTCAAACAGATAAGAATATAAAATTTCATCTCATATAACTTAAATATATCATAGAGAAAGTAGCCAGTTTTTCAAGATTACAAAGAACAGTGGGAAAAAAGTATTAATGTGAATTCAGCTGTTTAACAAGCAACCCACACAAACAGTATACTTCACTTGTAGTGACATAATTGTGACCTTGATCCATACTCCTCTTTCAAACAAGGAAGGGAATGTTTCCTATATAAAATAACATTGGACTTATTTTATGATAGAAGGCGTATATTCTTAAACAACAGCAATTAACATACCTGGTTCTTTACTCACATCTTGAATATTTGGCAGAATTATCGATGTATCTCCGAAGAAATATGCGATGATGTCAAATCTTTGTAAATAATATTCACGTACACTACAGTATTCATAAACCGTTGTCTTTCTTTTAATATTCTGCTTTTAAATCACGGGTTGTCAGCTGTAAATTAATATTTTTCTCTGCTATTTATAACACTTTAGCTGAATAATACAGTATTAAACTATTTTGTGTGCTTAAGAGAGAAAAAATAATAATATCTGAACTGTAATAAATCTATCGTATTAGCACAATCCCAACCTTGTGGGCACGACTCTACTGTACTAAGAAGATAGACCTGTATTTTATGAATTTCAACTCTGTATCAACAATGCCAATTAGGAGGTACAAAATGGAAAAGAGATAGACTAGAATGTTGTAGGGTTGTCTTATATATATATATATATATCGTTATGGTATTGCTGTTATGAACGTATAACTAGTCGGAACATTGTCATTATTTTTTAAAGGAAAATTCCATTGCACATTTTTAAGAATTGATGTAAATATTTAATGATTACATATACTATTCGATATAATGTAAAAATCACTAAAAATAATACAAATTATGTTTTATTTTTTATCCTTTTCCATGTTTTCGTTCTTTATTTAAAAAAAAAAAAAGATTGGAAATGGGCAAAATATCAAGAACAAGGGACTAAAATATAGAAAGGATAAAATATAAAAAAAAGAAAACTAAAATGTATAAAGGAAAAAGGACTACAATATAGAAAGGACAAAGGATTAAAATACGGAAAAGATAAAATATAAAAGATAAAGAATTATATAACAAAATAAATTATTACATCATTTCTATTATTTTTTTAGCTGTTTTTAAATTTCAGCTGAATACAAAACAAAACAAAAAAAAAATTATTTATATATATATATATATATCGTTATGGTATTGCTGTTATGAACGTATAACTAGTCGGAACATTGTCATTATTTTTTAAAGGAAAATTCCATTGCACATTTTTAAGAATTGATGTAAATATTTAATGATTACATATACTATTCGATATAATGTAAAAATCACTAAAAATAATACAAATTATGTTTTTATTTTTTTTCCTTTTCCATGTTTTCGTTCTTTATTTAAAAAAAAAAAAAGATTGGAAATGGGCAAAATATCAAGAACAAGGGACTAAAATATAGAAAGGATAAAATATAAAAAAAAGAAAACTAAAATGTATAAAGGAAAAAGGACTACAATATAGAAAGGACAAAGGATTAAAATACGGAAAAGATAAAATATAAAAGATAAAGAATTATATAACAAAATAAATTATTACATCATTTCTATTATTTTTTTAGCTGTTTTTAAATTTCAGCTGAATACAAAACAAAACAAAAAAAAAATTATTATTATTTTTTTAATATTTTGTATCGGCAATTTTCTTCGAATATAATTTAAGTTGTATGTAGCAAAAAATAGATACGTATCAAGGTCTATAGCAAGTTAAAAAAAAGTTATAAATATATTTACATATTTAAATAAAAGCATAAATAACAGATAAACAAGAGGGAAGAGGATGGTTTGAATAACTGAATCGGAAACAATGAAGAACAATCCCGAGTGTGATAATTTGCATATTAATAAACAAGTAAATTTTTAATTCGGTAGTTTCTGAAACATTCCTTTAAACCTCGTGCATGCCACGGGGTGTGTCGTGAAAAAGAGGCAATAATTATCTTAAAAAGATACAATGAAAAAACTAGGAGTCTCTGAAAACCCTCCAACTCTCTGTAGCACAACACCGAAGATTAAAAACGGCCTTATAGACGTGATGAGGTTATAAAGATGCGTGCCACGCAACATCTTTACATATCAATTATAATACATTAAATGTTAAATCAGTATCCGCATACGAAACTTTTGAAGGTTCTTCTGGTCATAGTTAGTAGTTTAACGAGATACGATCTTTTTATGATCCGGTAAAGAAACGATGCGATCGAGAGATTAAAAAAAAATAGAATAATTAAAATATTAAATTATTAAATCATTTTCGTTAAACTGCTAGTTTCAATTAGTGGCATCTTAAGAAATTTAGAAAACTCAATATCCGGTTCTGACGTGACTCCTCTTTCTTTATGTTAAAATCTTATCACTTTCTTATCTTAACATTGTGTTTATTTTCTGATAAATAGTAAAATAGACTTTATATATAAATAATTTAAAGATAAATATTAAACATTTGATTAAAAAGAATTATTTGAGTTCAGTTCAAATTAGATTAAATTTGTGATGCATTTGTTTTTTTTTTTTTTTATTTTATCAAGTGCAAATAACGGAATCTATATTTTTAAATTCATAATTTATTATCAAGTTTTTATCAGTTTGATGTTAAATATTGCACAGATAGAAACTGAAGATTCTTTAAATATTTATTTTGATTTTATTCTTTCGAAGAGCAAACACTTCACTGTTATAATAATAAAAATTATTATCTACTTATAAATGAGATAATAAAAAATTAATATTTATTTTTAAGATATCTTTAACGACGTATAAGCCAGCACATGTTTTAAATTTGCTGAATAATATAAAATAAGAAAAGAATTTTCTGTTATGCAGTTTAGCTCTCTTATCGCTTCTCGTCCTATTAGCTGCAAGCATTTGCTGCCTTTCATCTCTCTCCTAAGTAATTCGTTATTAGAAAGGACACACAATGATCTTCCATTTTATTGTCTGGCGAACATCTTTTAAAGACGAGCAAATTACTCGTGTTTGGAGTATGACTGACTGCTTATGTCTTTTTTCTTTCCTTCTATTGTGTGCTTGTCATGTGTTAGAAATTAGATATAATTTCCTTCTCTTATCTTCTTTCTGCCAGTTCGTGTATTAATGGAAAAACTTCTCTGCCATTAATGCGGAACTCTTTGATAAGAGAAATATGTTTGTTACTAAAGATTCTTGGCTTTTTTAAAAGCAATTATTGCCTGTAAAGTTATTGTAGGACAAATTTCTTATACAGCTAATGTTTTGCCAAATTTCTTTCTTTTTTTTTACGTATCAACGTGTTCAGACTATTTTTAATATTTAACCTAAAGAGTCGCATTAAATATAGTTATTTTCCTCAATGGTGCTCTTAAGGCATGCTTTAATGTCATGCTGCATTTCTAATTTAGCATAAAATATTGTCTTTTTTAATTCTTTGAATTATGATAAATGTTACTCTTATTACAATTTATAAAAATCACTTGGTTATTAAGCAGATAACATAATCCAGTTTAAGAATTGCTCAAGTACTGCAGCTATTAGGTACTGTAAAGTACAGTATACTGATTTGTTAATTTATATCAATTAAATTAAAGAAAAATTGTACTATTTTATTTATGATTCCTTCAAAAATAATTAATAATTATTTATCTTTTTAATAAATTTTATTAAACTAAAATTTTTAACTTCATCTGGAATTACATCTGTTTAATATTAATAATTTAAATGTGTCAATAATTGCATTGATATATCAATTATAACATCATTTTTCTAAGAAAAATTTCAGGTTTTTTTTCCCCCATTTATCACATTAAATAAAAGTAATTCTATTAAACAATATTTTCAAGGATAATGTTGTATCAAGTTTCGCATATTTTATTGTTTAAAAATCGAGGAAAAAAATGGTTAATAAATATATTTAGTGAGTATTATCACGTTACTAAAAAAATCTGGTCTAATTAGTTAATTAAACTACGAATCAAATCCAGTCTTTCGCATGGATACAAACTGCTATATATGCGAGGAACTGAATCATACTTCTATTTTTCTTGACATTTAGAAGGAAAAGGAAACAATCTCTGGCATAGAATCAAACCACAGAATATCCGAATACAAACCACAAAAATTCTTTTAATCGAAAATTAATAAAATAATGAATAATAAAATTAATAATATAGTGAATAAAATAATAAACAAAACTTACTAGATATATCTATTTATTAAAAGTTTTAATTATGAAATGACACAGATAAATAAATATTTTAGTTTAATAACTGATTAATTAAACAATTTTTTTCTAATTATTTATTTTAATGAGTTTACAAGAATTTTTCATAGGACGATTTAAATTTTCATAAATTTTTATTGCGTCGTATTTGTTCCAAATGTTAATTTAAAAATTTTTATATTTTTAAGGAGATATAGAAAAATTATTAAAACCATTCTTTAGGTTACGTATGAAGACATTTCTTAAAATATTTTATGCCAATATATATTGCACAAAACAAAATTTTTAATTTTATGCGATATATAATTTATGCCAGAATTTTATGTTCTATAACGGAATCGAGTCCTGTTACGAAACTATGTTTATTATGAAACTTATTTTAAATTAAAATGTAAATATGCAAATATTAACAAAAACAAACAAAAAAAAATCTATGAAATAAAAAAAATGAACTACTAACATTTGCAAGTTTGTTTTATTCTATTTTCTCAATTTTTCCCCAAATTTGATAGTAGGCCTATAGATTATGTGATCCATGAATATGTTTTAATTTATAGAATACGATATTTAAATAGCATAAAAGTAGTTAGAATATTTTTTTATTAATGTGAATAAAACTAATTATAAAAGTCAGTCATGTATTGTATTAAATAAATACAATGATTAAAGTTTTTATATTTATCGTTATCTAATTTTTTTCCTTATCGGAGTACAAGTAGTTTTTAAACAAATTTAATCATTTTATTTGAGAACTTACATAAAGTATTATTCATGAATATTGCTTTACACATTACAACACAAGATTACATTTATATTATAACATTATGAATGAAAAATAATACAGAAAAATCATAAGTAGATCTAAAATTAATACTGATTTGTTCGGTGATACTCTTATTGGAATATTTTCCTAACTGTAGCTTTATATTCATTTTCTGTTCAAGAAAGATATGACATCATAATCCAAATAAGGTTACCTTGTAGAAATAGAGGATATACGTAGAATATTATAATAATTAGGCCTATTAATTAATCTGATTTAATTATTGATCGATTGTGTAATTTTTATAGTTGTTTTATTAGTTTATAAAAATGTTTCCATTTTGTCAAATAAGTGAGAAAATACAGTAGGACTGTGTTGTGAAAAGCTTCATTTTTAAGTGAGATTAGTCACTTGGTATAAATTATTACCTTTCCAAATTAAAGTAGATTTATGAACCGCATTTAATAGGGTTTGAAAGAGAGGAATCTCGTAAAGGATTAAATGTCTAAATTCTTAGATTGTCAAGAGGGACAAGATCAACCTGATAACCTGGATTTCATTGCTAATACTCTTAAACCTATAAGGCCTCATGACATAGTGGTCTGTTGTTTTGAACACCCAAACAGGTACTAAAAAGAGGTGGAGATCAGATGTGGCGATTGCAATGAGATTATTTAGTTTCTCTATAAAAATAATTACTTATCACAATTTAGGTCGCTCTTAATCGTGTTCGGTTAATATAATTTTGATTATTACATAACTTCGAACAACATATTTTTAAAGTTTTAAATAATTATTAAGTCTACAAGAAATAAGACATCGAAAATTTTAAATTAGAGAGGTATCGTTATTTTTAACGAAATTTTATAAGCTTTCTAAAAAGTGCAAGAATTATAAAATGCTTTTGTTCCGAAACGTTTTAACTTTAGCACAAAAATTCTATTCTGGTCTCTTTATTGTTAGAGAAACTGCCAGTAATAAATTGTGCTGATTCGGAGATTAAATACAACTTTTTCAGGAATGTTATTGAATAAACGAGAGCACGGAAGCAACTTCATCATTTGGGGCCCTAAGTAAGTTGTCGGATCCCTCAGGTGGTGTGCCAATGGATGTAAAATACGATCGGAAGGTGACAGTCACGTCTAGATCCCCCGTGACTATAAGTCACCCGTCTTTATCAGCATTTATCTGAAAACAGAAGGAACACATAGAAAGTAACTTATAAATCAGATCTGAGATCTTTTTCGTTCCTATCTTAGTCTAAACCTTATTACGATTATCATATATTTCCGTTTTCTTTTCACGATATTGTTTAATAATCAAAGCACGGTTTAGATTTAGAAAGTTCAACATAAAAGGAAAGCGCATTACTGTGTGTATATATATATATATATATATACTGTATATAAACAAGTTTTCATTTAAAATTCTTTTCCTGTTTTGATAAATAACTCTATAAAACATGAAAATGCAGCATTGTTATGAATTCTGGCATTTATTTAATTTATTACTAGGCGATTACATAGCTTTGCTACATAAACTTAAGATTAACATACAGTTAAACTCTTAACATTTTTTTATCCATTCAAAAAAAGGAATATTTTTATAACTGAAAACACCCATAAATGTTTCAATGTAACCATCGCATTTTCTATATATATTCTACAACCTACATCAATCTTTCTTCAGAAAACATTCAGACTTTTCTTCAAGATACTTTTCTATAGATTTCTAAAAGTGTAAGCAATAAGTCTATAACAAAAAAATTTATAAATTGTTTCTTCTCTGCTTCTATTTTTATATAATAAGCATAATAAGATTTATCAGTTAAAGAAAACTGATACAGGAACATTTGAAGGTCATTTCGTAATGAAAAAAATCAGCTTATATGACCTTTATAATGTAATTACTCTAATAAGTAGCTAGTTTAAACTAAAGTTTATTCATATCTATATCATTCATTATGTGTTAAATTGATATTGTTTTAAAATTAATGTCCAGCAAATATAAATTATCTGTATTTATTTACAAAAGTAGATTTTTTGTTAGATTTATATAAAATGCTTTATCATTAAACATTATTTACAATATAATGTATAGAATTTATAAAAATATATTATATGCTAGACTTATATAAAACGCTTCATCATTAAATACGAAATATATCCTTTCGAAACAATCAAATAAAATAAACAAATTTCACATAAACAATATAATTTTTATAATTGCAATAACAGGAACATTATCAAATATAAAATTGTACAATATTAAAGATATTTGGTAACTAATGTAAAATATTTCTTGTAAATAGAAAGAAATAAAAAAAAAAGATAATATGCAAAGTAAACTGCCGACCCGATAATTTTCAAAAGAAATGCATTAAAAAATTATAGTTAGGAACGATATCATGATTTTGGTCACGAATAGTAAGGTCAAATGACAGGGAACCAACTTCCCCTTTCATCCTCTGTCACCCAGAAACTATGTCCCTCGGGGCATAAAAGGAGCTAATCTTTTTTACCTCCTCATTTTGTTTCTCTTCTCTCAAGATATTCCTTATTTATACAACGAATTTCACCTGTATTCTTTATGTAAAAAGAGAGAAAGAGAGAGAGACAGACAGACAGAGAGAAAGAAAGGAATAAAGAAAATACCAAAGTACTGGAATGACTAACAAAGTACAAACTAAGAAAGAAAAACAATCAACTTAATCTTAACATCGAGTATTTGCTCTCTGGCGAATAAACAGTACTTACTCATTCTGTATAACAATTCTCTCTTTATAAGTGTATAATCAAAGCCACACTTCTAAGATAAGGATTACATTCATTTCTTTTTTTATTGGTTTTTTTTTTTAAGCTTAAATAGGAATGAAATCATGACTCATCTTTTAATATTTACTCATTCGGGATATGAAAATGTATTTCACATACCATCGTGTTGATAAAATAAAGGGATAAAAATCTTAATACTCCATTAACCATCGTGAATATTGGATTATATTATAACATATTTTAACATCAAGTTATTGAAATTCACGATGGAGAGATAATAAATATATCATTATACAATAATTCCATTTTAAATATTATTAAATTAATTAATGTTTAATTAATTTTTATCAGATGTTTTTACTTCAACAGATTAGTTTATATGTTGAGATAGTATGGAATAGTTAATATTGTTCAATGTTGACGTAAAAAATGAAACAGAAGTTTTCAAATTTTGCATTTATGAATTATATATATCTTGAAAATTATATAATTCATTTGTTTTATTGAATCTAAAATTTAAATTTATTAAAGTTTAACTATTTTTAAAGGGCGAATACAATAGAATTTTGCATTCGAAACTATAATAATTATAAAGATATTTAATAAATTTTTATTAATTTATAAATTATAATATTGAAAATTATTTTAGTGGCATATATTTTAATCTATTATTTTTATTCATTTCAAAATAAATGTGACGATCATAAAGTAGGCATTTAATTATTTTCGGACCGCTTGTTTAACATTCACTTCAGCAACTTACGGTAATAATAAATATGATAATAATACAATGTAGTAATAATAATAATAATAATGCAGTAAAATCTCAATGATATCAGTTAATTCAAAGCGCTCGTTATTTCGAAGTAATAAACATCGTAAGAATGATTGATTAAAACTGTTATACTTTGACCCCAACTCAAAGTACAGTATACAATTTTTAATTATTAATACGATGGATAATTCGAATTATGGTTAATTTTTAATTCGAAATTATATTCTAGCCCAAAAGTGGAATAAAATTTGCATTATTCGAAATTACTTTGTCATAAATTAGATTGATTGGAAAGGTTCCTGCTGATTTGTCCGCTAAATGATTTTTGTACAATGGGTGGTGAGATAAACCATCATAATCACGATTTGAATGCATTTTTCAAGCGTAGGATGCACTTTTTCCATTGTTCCTCTCCCAACAGTGAATATAGCATATTAGAATTAATATTTAATATAATTAATATTCTAATTTGGAGGAATCACGAAACTTTTATTTTTATACTAGCATACCAGTGCCCAGCGTTGCTCGGGCAGTTCATGGTGTACTTATTTCTCTTAAATTATAACCTTTTAGATGACCTTCAGGATTTTCTTCAACGTATTCTGAAAATCTTTCCGTTCTCTTAAATTATAACGTTTTAGATGACCTTCAGGATTTTCTTCAATGTATTCTGAAAAACTTTCCCGTATAGATACATTCAGGATTTTCTTCAATACATTCTGAAAATCTTTCCCGTATAGATATATTTTTTTTGATGATGATCGTCAGGATTTTCTTCAATGTATTCTGAAAATCTTTCCAGTATAGATAAGTTTTCTATTTGAAACATATTCTGAAAATCTTTCCTGTATAGATATGTTTTCTATTTGACACATTTGTTTTTTTCGAATGTTCACTTCTTCTTTATCTCCTTTCTCTATTAGAATTCTGTCGATTTGCTTGGATCTTCTAATGTTTCATTTTCCCGAATTAAACGCATTCGTTTAGCATCAGGAGTTAATACACCTAAAGAGTTATTTCTTTTTCGTGGCATTATGAAACTTATACAACTGTACGATACACAAAAACGTTATATCAAAACACGTGAACATTATGAAATTTATACAACTGTACGATAAACAAAAACGTTATATCAAAACATGTGAAACAACAATTATAGTCTCGAACCAAGAACATCAAGAAATACTGAATTAATCTCAAATACAGATTCTTCTTCATAATAAAAACTTACACGAAAAAAATAAAATAATCAGTGATTGGAAAAAAAGATGATAGATTAAATAATAAATCAGTAGTAGCATAAATAATTCGATAATTATTATAAAATTCTGTTGTAAGTCAAATTGGCAATGACGGTTCGTTTCTCTACATGTGGTAATGATGGTTACAATCTTAGGGTGAATTTCCTAATGCCCGTTATCTTGCCTTATAATTTAATTAGCTGAATTTCCTAATGCCCCTTATCTTGCCTTATAATTGAACATACATGCACACAGGTATTTAGATTTATATGTATAGATATTATATATATATAGATGCTGCGAATAACACGTAGTCAGTTTTAACATAAATACCACGTGGTCACTAAGCCAATCAAAAGTTTAACTTAAGTATATTAGGCTAAATAAAGTAATGAAGTTATAATAAATAGAAAATTAGAGAAAGATTTAAAAAAAACCTTAAAAAAACCTTTTAATATGAAATCAATAATTTAACAAAATAATATACAGCACAATACTCGATATCCGCCATTAAAAGCAGTCTAATTGGGTTATAATGGTCATGTGCAAGAATTACATATCCATTATGATCCAATGAGACTGCTCAGTTACTAAGGACACGATCAAGTAGCGTTGATCTTCCATCTTTGATTGTTATCAAGTAATTTACGCCAATTTACAATATATAAAATCAATTTCTAATAATAAATACCTATCTGTTATGGAATTTACGCAAAAAAATTTACAAACAAAAGTTATTTCATAAAATCCACTCAGCCGTTCTTGCGTTATAAGCGAACATTCGCTCTCAGGCATTTCAGATTTATAATATATATATAGATCCTTTGATTGTTTGTACCTCACTTTTCACTCAGTATGGCTATTCTTTGCTCCAACCATGAGCTACTTTCACCCATAGTAGGTCAGTTATTAAGCAAAAGATTGGTTTGATAAGTAGACACAGATCTTTTCTGAAAAAAAAAAAAAGGTGAAGATCTAAGATCAGGAACGGACTTTCAATCGTTCAAGTGGTGAACTAATCATTTACTATCCTGCCATCTTGCCTCTTTTCTTTATCGGGCTTAAGACATTGCCCTAAAGGGTTACAGCCTGCTCCACTATAAGGTACAATTAGAAGTCTCTTTATCGGATTATAAAATCATTCTCTTCATTGTTTGGTAATTTGATATCGTTCAAATACTTGATTGTTGGTGTACAATCAAAAAAATAAATGACATTCTGAAAAAATTATCGAGATTATAGTAGAATATTCGAAAAATTTGTTATAATTCAGAATTTAAATTTAATTTTATGTTAATCTAGAATCAATATTGCAAACCCAAAAATAAACATAGAAAACTTCCAAAAGAAACAAATACAATATTGTAATTTTTATTTGATAGCAAATCTTTGATTTTATTTGAATCTACATATATAAAATGCAGATTTTGTATAATTGATTGTTTCAGAATAAAGTCTTATTTTACAGTTTTATAAAAAATATTAAAAACTTGTAGAAAAGACTCTTGACATATAAGCAATAATTGTTAATTTCATATTACAGTATTTTATATAAGAAGAAACGTATGTTAACATGAATTAAAAAAAAAAAACAAAGGATTTACTCATTTAACATGTAAGTCTTTTGTAAAAGAAAATCGTATAATTCGAAATCGCGTAATTCGAAGACCGATTTTTTGTCCCGAGTACTTCCAATTAAAAAGCTTTTGCTGTAATAAAGACTCGTTTTCATTTACGCGGTGTGCGATGCATCACAGACGCCACCACTAATAGGATGTTCGAACCCGAATGACATTCGAACTTGCTATTGGTTACGCGGTAGCGATGCGTCGTAACGCATCGCTATCGCGTAAATGGGAAGGAGTCTTAAATAAGTTAAGCTTTTTGTTTCACACAATTTTGTATGATAAACTCAGATCATTATATAAACATAAATTTTCATATCCAATAGGGACATTTTTAAATTCTATTCAGTTAATAAAATTCTATTAATGATAATAATTCAGTTATTAGCTAAAACTATTCAAAACATAACAAATAACTAATTATCTGAAATTTTAAATATTGCTACAAAAATTAAATGTAAATCAGGAAAATATTAGATATTTATAAAAATAAACTACATTATTTATTGAAACAATATAACTGTAGACTTTAATCGACAAATTTTGAATATAAATTTTAAAGCTTCTCTATCAATTCTTACATTTTTTTTTTTTTTTTTTTTTTTTTTTTTTTTTTTTTTTTTTTTTTTTTTTTTTTTTTTTTTTTCATTTTTTTTTTTTTTACATTCTACGATTATGGATTTTATTAGCTGAAAACAATAAAACTGCAATTTAATTGTTTCAAATAAATAATTTAATATTTCATTTATTATTCGTCTTATTTTGATTACAAAAAATTCGAAAAAAAATCAAACTGAACACAACGTACGATGATCGACAATAGTTTTATTATTGAGTTTTTTAAAAACTACATTAAAAGAAGGAT
Source organism: Olivierus martensii (assembly GCA_000484575.1). Classification (NCBI taxonomy): domain Eukaryota; kingdom Metazoa; phylum Arthropoda; class Arachnida; order Scorpiones; family Buthidae; genus Olivierus; species Olivierus martensii. Next base: position 7,116 of record AYEL01087457.1, on the reverse strand, counting down.
TCCAGCCAGATCAATTAAAGTGTCGATAGCATTTACCACAATTTTTTACCATCAAATCTACCGGGAAGAAAAGGTAACGACGTATTACTATAAAGAAGTGTCCTCGTAGGAGCGTTTATCTTTACAGCAGTAATCTTGAGTTAAGAAAGGAAATGATGGGAGACGTTGAAGTAAGTGTCGATCTGCTATTTAAAGCTACTTTCAATCGGATTTAATAGAATTCTTAAATATCAAACATTTGTCTTCTTGGCATTTTTTTAAATAGAACTGTATTCAATAAATTATATATTTCCAATTACATTTTTATACGTATGTAATAATCATATTCCTAAAATATAAATCAGTATTTCTTTACGTAAAAGATAATCTTTTAACGGCATTTATTAATTATAACGCTGTTAATTTTTTTTCATTTTACTTAATTTTTCCAATTTTAAATTACTGATAGATCTGTGGGGATTCCGGGCGGAAATCGGAAATCCGGAATCAAACAGGCTGTAGGCCTAGCGGTATCGTTGCTGTTTCTTACTCGGAAAAATGTCAAAAACGACATTAGATGTTCACGTAATGATTTTAATTTGTGAATATAAAAATAAAAGTCCTTCTGCTACTACTCAGCAATTTATTTCTGGTCACCTTTAATTAAATGAAACAATGTCATTCTAGTCTATACATGTTTTATCACATGTTACCATAAACCCTCCATAAACCGCCACCTTCCTTTACCGCTAGAGGACCTTCGAACCGATGGTGGCGGCTTAAAGAGGTTTGACTGTACTTCGGTTTCCACCTACAACAATTAATTCTACTGTTCCCACTAATTTCCCTTTATAACATTATAAATGGATGTTTTTATATTCAAATGAAAATACATTTAATTTGCATTTTGAATAAAGCGTAACATTACTTGATTTTATAAGAAAAAATATTTATGGACGATATGCGATATTTTCATTTTCTTGTTATAATAGAATGGCCGGTGATTTAGATACTGCGTTATATAAGTAGTGTGTACTACATATTTTTTTTTCTCCTTATACGAATCTGTGTTATGCGACTATGAGATACAAATTTTTATTAAATAAAGAAATAAAAATGTTTTTAACCGGTAAATTTTAAGTCATGCAGAAAATAATTTATTACAGAAAACTAATTACAATTAGTAATATCATTATATATATAAATAATTATTAATTCTGTAAACAAGAAAGATGATGTAATAAAATTGATCTTATTTCTTGAATTTAAAAATATTGAAATACGATTTATGCTCACTAAAGGGCAACAAATATTAATAAAATTAAAATTTATTTCTCGCTAATAAATCGTCCTTTCCAAAATAAGTGGAAAATTTTTTTATAAAATTTTATTGTATTTCCATTTATACATTTATGGTTTGAATAATGTTTATAATTTATTATCAGTTAACAAAATAACGTGCTTCTTTCACGGAACACCATCGTTTCTTTCACGAGTTATTACTATATATATATATAGAATAAAGGGTTCATTAGTATGTTTAACTTATCATTCGGAGTTTGAGAAGTTCTTTGTATTGACAATTTTTTATTGTCAATAAAACTGTTATTGTATATTACACTCCTTTACCAGTAGAATCAGTTATTGGTAAAAATCCAAAAAACCGTTCATTGAATTCGCAGCCAGTATCGTCATTATTTAAATCTATAAATCGGATGGTTATATCCGGAGTGCGGTCTGCTAGAATTGAAAAATATATTGAATTTTGTACCATAGAAATAATTTTGGTGTTAACTTCTTGGGCCATTAATTAAATTATCTCATTTGCAATATTCTTTCCGCAATAATGAATTTTTGATTTCTTTCCTAAAATATCTGACATCTGATTTTGCAAAACAGGATCAAATTTTGCTAGTAACTGAATGAGACCCAAATATTTGCCATTAAATTTAGAGTACTGTAAATTTGTTTTCAATATTTCTTTTAAATTTATCAACAAGGAACTTAAAGTTTCTAAAACACTGTTTAGTCTTTAATATTTATCGATCGCAAATGCTATAAAGCAGAGTGGGGTCATGGCGTAGTTGGGGGAAGTGCATTATGGGGATTCTTTATTATAAAATAATCGAAATGTGAGATTCCGGGCGGAAATCGGAAATGCGGAATCAAATAAGCTTACGGCCTAAAAGCGGTCCACGTTCAATTCGTGGGTAAGGATGATGAATGAGGCAAAACAACTCGAAGAAATGAGACGGAGAAGAACACGTCCACGTTCAATTCGTGGGTAAGGATGATGAATGAGGCAAAACAACTCGAAGAAATGAGAAGGAGAACAACATTGAAATAAATTCAAAAGCTTCTTTATTATTTATAATAAATACACGAAAGAGATTCGAAATTTACATGAATCGTTCTCCCGACAAATAAAGGAGAGATGTACCTGGAGATTCCTCTGAGATCAGCGTTGACAACACTAACAATCTTTAGTCGTCGGCCGGATTGGCCGCGTGGAAACGCTTCGGCGTTCCACTCTGGAGGACCCGGGTTCCACCCCTTGAAAATTTTTATCATGATTCGTGGGTAAGAATGACGAATGAAGCAAAACAACTCGAAGAAATGAGACGGAGAACAACATTGAAATAAATTCAACAGCTTCTTTATTATTTATAATAAATACACGAAAGAGATTCGAAATTTACATGAATCGTTCTCCCGACAAATAAAGGAGAGATATACCTGGAGATATAGGTTATTCCTCTTAGATCAGCGTTGACAACACTAACAGTCTTTAGTGTTTTTCACTTATCAGTCTTTAGTTCAAACACTTCGTTGGTTCACTTTTATAAAAATAAAACCAATTCTCTTGACTTTTCTTTCACTGTTTCCACTGTATTCCTGACTTCAACTTAGGGAGGACAAATGTATATTAGAACGAAGAGTAGAACGGTAATAACGCTGGCAAAAGCGCGGACTCGGCAAAAGCAAAGATTTTGTTAAAAGCCTCTACTTGGCAAAAGCCTCGACCTCTTCCAACATCTCTCTTTTATATTTCTGACCTTTCTTCACCCTTTTTCCCGGGGATGAATGCTATCTTTACTTACGTAACTACAGACGGCTCAGGTGTCAGATGTTTGACACTCGAATAAACACATAAACTTCTATTATTTCGAAGAACAATCAAGCAATTCGTACATCCTGTTTTCAATCGAACTGCCTAGTTAACTATAATTTGGACTTTTGACTCGTCTCCGAGACAAAGAAAGGGGGGTTTCCGACTCCCACAGAAATTTTGCTATTTGCTATTGTAGTATTCTACTACAAGTTAATATCGACCTATCGACGTAGATAACTCACGATGAATGATGCGAGACCAGTATTTACATGGACTTTTACAAACGCGTTGCGTCCAAACAGCACATAAAACTTTGCCATGACTTTTACAAACGCGTCGCGTCCGAACAGCAAACAAATCTTTGACAATAAAAGTGCAATAATTCTTAAGATAACTTCATATTAGGAGATATTTTTTGTAAGTATGAAGAATATTGATTAAAGTTTACAAAAGTGCAATAATTCTTAAGATAACTTCATATTAGGAGCTATTTTTTGGTAAGTATGAATAATATTAATAAAAGTTTATATTAAATGAACAATATTTTTTGACATTTTAAAATTTATCGAGAAAAATCCTAGTAAGCTCTTGCCCCATAAATATTGTTACCTGGGAAAAGTACAGATCGGCACCTTGGGGTAGTTGCGTATTAGGCTTCTCTAGCCTCATAACACATTAAATTTTATGTTTTTTCATTCTACAGTTTAATTTGTTTATTAACTTCCTTTTCGAGAATATAACATGGTTCGCAGTTAAGTCAGAAGAATCAACAGAGCGATTATTCAAAAGAAATGAACGAAATGTGAATGTTGTCCAGATGACGATTGATAAATGCAAAGATATCAATTAGAATTTTCATATAAACTTTGGATAAATGCAAAGATATCAATTAAAATTTTCGTATAAACCATTTTTTAATCAAATTGTAATACCGACATGCAACATTGTTCGAGATGATGATTGATAAATGCAAAGATATTATCATTAAAATTTTCGTATAAACCATTTTTTATTTGATAAAAAACATTTTGTGATATTAAATAACTAAAATGTGTGCTGTTTTTATTTTGAAAAATAAAATAAAATGTGATATAAAGTAAATATTATCAGAGGTGGTATAGCGAACTTTCAATTCTCTTGACTTTTCTTTCACTGTTTCCACTGTATTCCTGACTTCAACTTCTGGGAGAACGAATGTATATTAAAACGGTAATCCAAACTCGCTAAAACAACGTTCCGGCAATAACGTTGGCAAAAGCGACGACTTTACGAGAAACGTCGGCAAGAACGTCCGCAAAACGCCTTGATTTAGCAAGAGCGAGGACTCGGCAAAAAGCGACGACTTTGTGAAAAGTCTCTACTTGACAAAAGCCTCGACCCCTTCCAACATCTCCAACATCGCTCTTTTATACTTCTGACCTTTCTTCACCCTTTTTCCCGGGGATGAATGCTATCGTTACTTACGTAACTACAGATGGCTCAGGTATCCGATGTTCGACACTCGAATAAACACCTAAACTTTTATTATTTCGAAAGAACAATCAAGCAATTCGATACATCCTGTTTTCAATTCAACTGCGTAGGTAACTATAATTTCGACTTTCGACTCGTCTCCGCGACAGAGAAAAAAAAGAGGGGTTCCGACCCACACAGATCTATAGCAATAAAAAAAGATATAATATGATTTTGAATATATTTTACTGGATAGATTTGTGATACATTTCAATTAAAAGTATAAATATATATTCATAAACAATAAAAAAATTCAGTAAATATAAATAATTATAAATACACCTCAAAAAATATTTTTCTCATCGATTCTTAACTAAGATAGATAATTAAAAAATTATATTATTATCTATCTCACTTAAGAATCGATAATAGTAGAAACTATTGTGATTATTTTCAAGTTTTTAATAGTATAATATCAAAAATATTACAATATAACAATGTTACTTCCAATATTAAACTATTACATTCATGCAATAAATAGCACAAATTTGATAGTTCGTTTTTTTGTATCTCGCAACTGTGATAAAAAGTAATGGAACAGTGCTTTTAATTATAAATATATAAGATTAATTAAAGAAATTTATGCTAAAAGTCAAAAGATATAAAAGAAATTAAATTTCACCTTTAATTTTTTTATATTGCGGAATTGCGGATAGATAATTGCTAAGAAAATAACTTTTCGATTTTATTTCTGTATCAAAATCTAAGTGAACAAATAATTTTCGATCTGACAAGTTTCTACAATCATTACATTCAAAATAACAACTTAGGAGTTTGGTTTCGATTAATCCAGTATAGTTTGTAGTTTATACAACATATTGCTATAAAAATTATTCTAAAACTTTTACCGAATACAAAACATTATGATCATTGGCGTAAGTAACATAATAATGCAAATAAAAAACAATAGTGAAGTGAAAACTTATTATTTAAGAATTGTTAATTTATATTATTGTATAACAATAAAATTTTTAGAAGTTCAAATATTATTTTTATTTATTTGTGTATTTATTTTTTATTTATTTCATTAATTTTTATACTTATACGATTTAACAGAGTTATTTGGTTTAAATGCTTATGTTTAGGATTTTTTGTTTTATTTCCTTAATTAAAATTTTTAAAAACTTTTAATAGTAAAAATTAAATGAAAATTAAATTTTATTAAAATTTTTTATTATTTTTTTTAATTTATAATTTAATTATTTTATTTTATTAAATAAAATTATATTAAATATTATTTATAATTCGTCAGAATTTAATATCTAGAATAAAAATATTTTAATTTTAATGCACACTTTCAATAAAATTATTAAATATATAAAAATCAGATCTATAAAGATTTTTAATTTGCCAAAATTGAATATATAAAATAAACTGGTTCACATTTTATAAATTAACAATTGTTTATTTTTCAGATAAATATTTATTTATTGAATTAAACTTATTTTTGAATAGCTATTCGTGTTTTAATTTAAAATAAAAATCCGTGTTACAATATATCCAGATTTATACATCATTAATGAGTTTATAAAAATATTCCGTGGTTTAATTAGCTAAGATATGATAGTTCGAACAGAATCTTAACGCTGATAAGGGCCGAAAAAAAAGAAGATGAAAAGGGTTCATTTTTGTAAGAAAAGACAAAGGAAAGGCATCCTGATCTACTGATCAATCCGCTTGATTTTTGGTAGAAAAGAAGAAATTAAACTTTTTTTTTTCCTTTTTTCTGCTGTTTTCGAATGATTCCCTTAGCGGCGTTCTTCATTGGGTGTCCCGCTCCACTGGACTACACACATCCTTTCAGGACAATGTAATCAATTATGGGGTGGATCTTTACTTCTTTCTGGAATGAGAAACTGATTAGGAAGTTTCGTGTCGAAATCAATCTAAACGGACATTAAAAGACATTTTATTTCCGAAATATCGGAAGATTTCTGTTAAATCTCGTCAATTACGTTAACAGTTATTAAAAAAATTTAAATTATTACCCTATAAAACCTATTTAAATGCTGTCAAATAATAATAAAATATATATATACTCATTTCACAAAATTTATTAAGGATATATAACGCAAACGGAGAAGAGTTAATTTAATGAAATTTTTATCTAAAAATTTTACAGTTTTTAAAAAGTTTAATGTTATAATTAATTTTTTTCTGTAAAATATAGTGGCGGAAAAAAGACGGTTCGTTAGAAAACAAGAAGAAAAAAGAATTATATTAGATAAGCTTATAATATATATTTTTTTTCATGATTTTTTCATCATATATAAATAACTTAATGCAAGTGGACAAAATATAATGCATAATTTCCAGAATAATTATTTTCATACGTTTTCATACTGTAAAATTGTTAACAATAAATTATTTTGAACTGAAACGACTTTCATATCTTCACTTCTTCATATACAGTAATGACATTCATTCGCTTAGTGTATATATCATACACATATATATATATCATATATATATTAATATACATATACATTACATATATTTATATATGTATACAT